>JAHREE010000302.1:1123221-1184193 GCA_033628505.1 Tringa tobata | reverse complement strand
GGGCAGGGACACCTCCCACCAGACCAGGTTGCTCAAAGCCCCATCCAACCTGGCCTTGAACCCCTCCAGGGATGGGGCAGCCACAGCTTCTCTGGGCAACCTGTTCCAGGGTCTCACCACCTTCACAGGGAAGAATTTCTTCCTGAAATCTCATCTCAGTCTTCCCTCCTGCAGTTTAAAACCGTTTCCCCTCCTCCTATGGTTCCCTTCCCTGATCAAGAGTCCCTCCCCATCTCTCCTCTTCTTTATTCCCTTATCCAAAATCATGTTTTCCAAGGAGCTGGATAATGCCTTTCCCCGGCCGTTGCTGGCCTTGCCCGATGGAGAGACGGGAAATCACAGCCAGTGATGTGGGAGCAAGCCCTTGTCTCCTGTGGGACAGTCCCCCAAAATCCTGCACCATGTCCTAGTGAGGCTTCTGATGGGGCTAAGCAGGTTGTTCATCCGGCACCGCTCGCTTTTTTAAACACAAATTAGTGGATGTGTAGAGTTAAACACAAAGATGTCACCGTTGCCAAAGTCACCCCCCAGTGATTGCGCCCGCATCTGTGTTCCTTTCTAGTTTCAGCTGCGCTTTTTCCCCTTCCCCAGGAGCGAAGAAAAGTATGGTGAGAGAGAATTTATTTCTTTTTTTAATAGGCAAAATGGAACAAACCGAAGGAATTTGTCATTTGAATGTTAAAAGGCGGTGTTTATCGCATTCCGTAGAATATGGCAAAATGTTTTAACATATGGGGAGTTAATGAATAAGCAGCTTTCGTTTCACCCAGGTCTGTTCCCTCCTCCCACCCTCTTTCCTTTACAGAAGTTGAAGTTTGGGAACAAATGCTCTACTAACTTAACAGTATATTAAAACAACACTCAGTGAGATAATTTGCTTGGATTTCTTTGTCACGATAACATATTCAGAAAATACTTCAACTCTAGATTGAACCCCCTGACAAGTAAAATGCTAAATTTTTAGGATACCTCCTAGATATTTTACTGGTTATATGGTATTTGGAATAATTCCACAGAAATAATCCTGTAGTTTCCTGGGAATCTGATAGAAATATTTTCTCTTAAATATTTATCTTTTTAATATATTCATACTTTTTTGGAATTGCTCAGTAATTTTACTTTTGGGCAAGCTGAGCGTTGGATGTAAATAAGTGGAATACAGACCAGACCCTGGTTTTTCTTGTTTTCTGTCCTTTAAAAACCAAGAAGTACCTAAATTAAGTATACTTTCCATTTAAACAAATATCAATACTATGTGTATTAAAAGATTCTCTGAGTGCCCTTTCTCTTTAAAACAGTCCCTTTTCTGCCTAAGCCAGTAGATAGTAATTTTTCCCAGCAATAATGTTTATGTGAAATGTTGCCGTGCTTTTTTTTTGGTAAGTAGTCTTGTAAACCTAAAGGCTGAAATAGCCTT
The DNA here is from genome assembly GCA_033628505.1 of Tringa tobata. NCBI lineage: Eukaryota > Metazoa > Chordata > Aves > Charadriiformes > Scolopacidae > Tringa > Tringa tobata. The sequence continues at coordinate 1,182,776 of JAHREE010000302.1, read as the reverse complement.
CCCAAGCACATACCGGCTTCATTTTCACTGCTGTCACTCTGAGTGATATTTTAATTTTTTCTGCCCCTAAAAATACTTCAGTCCCGTAACCGATAGATAAATGAGAGAATCCCCAGGAAATGCTGCAAAATGTTTCTATTTGCCAGCACAATAAATGCAGAAGCTAATAAATGTCCTCTTACATCAGGAGGGGGCGTATAATGAGTAAATGATGGGAAAAGGAATTTGGGAAATAAATGATCAATCCAATCTAAGTCGACAAACAATTTCTTAATAACTTGGCCTTGGGTGGAGAGAGGGCTCTGCTCAGCCCAGAGGAGCTCAGCGCCAGAGACGGGCCCTTTCTGTCTGGCAGCTGATGGATTTTGGGAGGCTGGTTTAGGTTGGCTGAACAATAAGCTGCCAATCAGAGACAGCTTTTTTTCACATGAGGTTTTGGTGGTTCACCTTTTGTTCATATAGGGAAAAGGGAGAGCAGATTTAATCCTCGTCAGCCTTGACAGGCCGGAGAGTTGGGTGGAGAGGAACCTCACGAAGTTCAACAAGGCCAAGTGTATGGTCCTACACCTAAGGAGGAATAACCCCAGGCACCAGTACAGGTTAGGGGCTGACCTGCTGGAGCAGCTCTGCAGAGAGGGATCTGGGAGTCCTGGTGGACAAGTTGCCCATGAGCCAGCAGTTTTCCCTTGTGGCCAAGAATACCAATGGTCTCCTGGGGTGTGGCAAGAAGAGCGTGGCCAGCTGGTCGAGATCATCCTCCCCCTCTACTCTGTCGTAGTGAGGCCACTTCTGGAACACTGTGTCCAGTTCTGGGCTCCCCAGTTCAAGAAGGACAAGGAACTACTGGAGGGAGTTCAGCAGAGGCTACTGAAATGATCATGGGACTGGAGCATCTCTCTGATGAGGAAAGGCTGAGAGACCTGGGGCTGTTCAGCCTGGAGAAGAGAAGACTGAGAGGGGATCCCACCAATGCTGAGCAATATCTAAATGGCAAGTGTCAAGAGGATGGGGCCAGACCCTTCTCAGTGGTGCCTAGTGACAGGACAAGGGGCAACGGGCACAAACTGGAACATGGCAAGTTCCATCTCAACATGAGGAGGAACTTCTTTCCTGTGAGGGCGGCAGAGCCCTGGAACAGGCTGCCCAGAGAGGTGGTGGAGCCTCTTTCCCTGGAGATATTCCAAACCCAGCTGGCACAAATCCTGTGCTCTGGGTGACCCTGTTGTGGCAGGGGGTTGGATGAGGTGATCTCCAGAGGTCCCTTCCAACCTCAACCATTCTGTGATTCTGTTTCTATAGGGTAAGCACAGAGAACGCTGGGTTTTGGGAAGGCTTTGTGTATAGGACACGGTTCATGCTGTACTTGAGGAAATCAGTGCTGTGTATTGTGTCCTGCTCCTGGTGTAGGCATATTGTGTTCCTCATCTCATTTTATTGTGCAAGAGATCAAATCCTTCCCAGGAGCTGTTGTGTCTAGAGATGATATTCTCAACATCAGGGAGAGTCCAACCACTGTAAGAGCTGAACCAGCATTTTAGGATGCAGCCACTGCAAACAGAGGGGGTAAGACAGATGTAAAAGTTCTTGTATAAGATTAATTGTAGCCCAGATCTCAGCTTTGTCCAGGGTTTCCACAAAAGGAGTGAAAGGTTAAATAAAGTTTTTTTCTGTGTTGAGAATTAAATACAGAAATTCAGAATTCTGTATTTTTCTGTGTTCTGGGAAACTCCCCAGAAACTACAATAAAGGTGGCAGAAGGAACTCAAACTAAAGATGACCAGGAGGGTTGAAGGAAGAAAACTGGTGAAAATGGAAGGGGAGAAAATCAGAATAATGGACTTGGTGCCAAGCCGGGTGACAACTTCTTTTCAGCCAAGTTTTAGCTTTGAAGAGAGCAAAACCAATTTGTCTTGGGCATTACCCAGATTCCTTTGAAATCCCTCAGTCCCCATTTCTTTTAAAGAGGAGCAATAGATGGCATTGAGTTTCTGTATTTCTGAGATGCTTCCTGGAAAAATAATGTGTCGTTTTTAAACTAGTGTTTCCAAGTTGAAGGTTTCTTTAGTCTTGTATTTTGTTTTAACTGTTTCTCAGGCTGTTTATGGGTTCTGTGTCTGATAACCCCCTCGGTAGGTGATGGGTCCAGTTCAGCTGCGGAGGGACTCGTGGTTGCTCTTGTAATTTTTAATTGGGATATCCGGACAACTTGGGAAAAGCAGTGGTGAACCCTCTAGTAGCTGGGAGAGGGGACAGAGATGGTGATGCCAGGCTGGTGCTGTGCTCACCTCTCTTTATGCGTGCCAGAGAGAATTGAAAGTTCCCCCCCCCGCCCCCTTTTTACGCCTTTCTAACTGAAAAGCATTATACCTGAAAGCTGAGACTTTTCAATATGTTTCTATTCACATGCATATTTCCATGCCTCAAAAGGCCTTTCCTTTTGAAATAGGGAAAGATAATCATGTGTTTGAAATGAGTAGATACTCTCCTGCCACTTTTGAAATCTTTATTTATTTTTTTTCCCCCCATGTCAGAGAGTTTAACCGTTTGCGTTACTGTGGCCTATAATCACGTAGGAATATGTATTTATGCACATTACAACACAAAAACAGAGCTGCGGTAATTAGGAAGCAAATTCAAATGAACCAGAGCAGAGGAGTTCAAACATATGTCTAATTCTCAGAGAAGGATTACAATTTTTTAAAATGTCTTGCCTTAATAACATTTCAGTGTTTTCCATATCTGGGACCACTTTAATCCAGTTAGAGATTATTTTTTTCCCGCAACAAAATTTCGTGCTTATTTGCCTATATATTTATCAGACATAAAACCCAAAGAAGATATTCCTTGTTCCCAATAGACTGTGACAATAATACAGAATATTTTTGGGTGTTTGATACCATATGCATTTTTAAAAGCAATGCAGATAATTGTTGCTTCGTGCCAGCTCCAATGTCTTTTTGTGCCAAGCTTGGTACTGATTTCAGGAGCTAATCCTCACTAGTCTACACTTCTCAAAAGTAGAAGCACAGTAGTGTTTGGCGGTTGTTAACATGATATAAACTATAATTACCTCTTTCTTCGGGTATAAATACTTGCATTTTGACCCACATTACAGAAAGTGCCTGTGTTTTTTTGAATAAATGATAATTTTGCCTTTGAGTAACAAGTAAATCTTTCAACAGAAAGTCTGTTTGATGATCCTATTTCTGTTTCATACCTTAGAAAAATCACTGTTTTCATTGCCTCAGTTTCTCCAAGCAAGGGTAGAACAATGTAATCATCAAAATACACTGAGTGTGAATTCTCTGATAAATTCTATAGAAGGAGATATCACACAATTTATTGTCTAGAGAAGTAAATGCCTTAAAATATGCCATCTTTTGTGTTAACCATTTTATTCAGCAAAATGTCTAGAAATTTGAAGGCAGGACTTTAAGCTACTCCTTATTCATTTCTTGCTTAACTTGTTTAACAGGCTTTTAAAGCATTTTTGCCCAGATTTCATTTTGCAGATAGCAAAGTGTTATTTTTCATATCAGGTGGTGATAGCATTCGTTGTTTAATGCATTGAAACGGCGTAACGCAAGTTACAAAACTGTGTATTAAAAACTGTTCTGGATTGTAGTGAACAACATCTCATGCATTATTTCTCAGCAAACCCAACTTTTTGGGATTTACGGTGGAGTTAGGTGCTGGATGTATGCAGGGCTTTTGTGATTACAATAGTAATACGGAGATTTTCCCTTTTTTCCTATCCCTGCCTCCCACTGGGTTTCGCTTGCGCGAGTTCTGTATTCAGCAGGTAATGTTGGGAGGGAACACAACATGCAAAAATCAGCTTTCTTACAAGCTGTGTATTATTCACTAAAGCATAAAGAGAAAAGAAAAGGTGGTTTGGAGTAAGAGAAGAGCCAGAGTCTTCAATCAGGCCACCAGAAGCCCCTTTTTCACAGGGTGCCAGGCACTCAGGATCTCTGTCTCTCCTTACACAAGACACTTTGACGTAGTTTCCTGTAGTTGAAGCTGTTCAGTTTGGTGTGTTTATAAGAAAATCTGTTTTGGACGCAGGATTCAAATGTACATTAAGTAAGTTTGCTGATGGTACTAATCTAGGAGGAGCTGTGGACTCCCTCAAGGGTAGAGAGACCTTACAGAGAGCTCTGGGTGGGCTGGAGAGCTGGGCAGTCACCAACCCTATGAAGTTTAACAAGAGGAAGTGTCGGATTCTCCACCAGGGAAGAGGTATTTCTGGTTATACGAACAAATTGAGGGATAAGAGGCTGCAGAACAACCCTGCAGAAAGAGATCTTGGGGGTTGGGTTGATGGCAAGTTGAATATTGAGTGAACAGTGTGCCATGGCAGCCCAAAGTGCCAACCATGTCCTGGGGTGCATCAAGCACAGCATCACTAGCTGGTCAAGGGGAGTGATTGTCCCACTCAACACTGCCCTGGTGTGGCCCCACCTCGAGCTCTGTGTGAAGTTTTGGGCACCTCAATATAAGAGGGACATCAAACTGTGAGAGTGTGTCCAGAGGAGGACAACCAAGATGGTGAAAGGCCTTGAGTGCAAGACTTGTAAGGACTGACCGAGGTCTCTTGGTGTGTTCACCTTGGAGAAGAGAAGGCTGAGAGGTGACCTCATCGCTGAGGGGTGACCTCATCACAGCCTTCCTCAGGTGGGGAGTAGAGGGAAAGGTGCTGATCTCTGGTGACCAGCAACAGGACACGAGGAAATGGAATGAAGTTGCCTCAGGGGAAGTTCAGGTTGGACATTAGGAGAAGGTTCTTCACGAGAGGATGGTTGGTCCCTGGAACAGGGTCCCCAGGGAAGTGGTCATGGCACCAAGCCTGTCAGAGTTCAAGGAGCGTCTGGACGATGCTCTTAGTCATATAATTTAGTTTTAGGTAATTAGGAGCAGGGAGTTGGACTCGAGGATCATTATGGGTCCCTTCCAACTTGAGATATTATGTGACACATTCCCTGTGTCCCCTTTAATACCGCTGAATTGATACTCTATTTTTTTGAGTTAACGCTACCAAATAATGCGCTGCCAGCGTAACACGCCCCTTGAAATGAATACAGACCATACTCTATTCATTAGACATTTCAAACAGCTTTCAAGACGTTCCTTCCTTCTTAAGAATTTACTGCTGCTACTGTCACTTAATTTTTTGAAACTTTCTTTAATTATATGTTTAAGATAACGTGCAGAATGCTGATGACTTGAGAATCTCTTGTGGCTGAGCAGGCAGTAGTATTTCAATTGAACAAAACAAAATATTGCTGTGTAGAGGTAAGATGAATTCTTGGATAACAGTGGAGGTTGGAACTTCCTTTTGTTAGAAAATACGAAGAAGTTTTCCAAAAATGACCCTTTTAAATTCAGAAAACTTCAAATGATTTTTTTTTTCTTTGAATTGTTGCCATGAACTGACAAGAGGTGATTTCAGATACTGGTAAAATTGAATGAACTTCATAAAAAAAAAAAAAAGAAAAATCCCTACAAGACCTGTGCTTTTATACTGGAAAATCAACTGTAAAATTCTCTGTGCGTTTATACCATACAACATGTGGAATATTTTTGAAGTGGAAGTTTTACCAGTTACCATTTGGAGACGACTGAGAGGGGATCTGATCAATGCCTATAAGTACTTAAAGGGTGGGTGTCAGAAGGATGGAACCAGCCTGTTTTTCAGTGGTGCCCAGTGACAGGACAAGAGGAAATGGGCACAAAGTTGAATATAAGAAGTTCCACGTAAACATGAGGAGGAACTTCTTTCCTGTAAGAATGGCAGAGCCCTGGAAGAGGCTGGCCAGAGACATGGTGGAGTCTCCTTCTTTGGAGACATTCAAAACCCACCTGGACATGTTCCTGTGCCACCTTCTCTAGGTGGACCTGCTTTGGCAGGGGGTTGGACTAGATGATCTCCAGAGGTCACTTCCAACCTCATATCATTCTGTGATTCTGTGATCTCTTTGGGTGTTGATTATTGATTATTATCTCTAGGTAGCTGATGAGGTTTGGTGTGATGAGTCCCACCATTAGTGACAAATGCCGTGGACCGTTGCCAGCAGTGGTAGACCTGCTTCATAATAAGAGCAGTGACCTACACAGGCAAATTTTGAGTTCTCAACGTTAGCCAAAATACATGGAGGTGGCATGGGGGGACTATGTGTATAACGCAGGCTGCATTCTCAAGAAACAACTAAAAATCTGTTCAGACTAATGAGGAAGAGGTGACTGTGAAAAGCTGTGGGTGTCTGGAGAAATACAGGTGAATAACACAAGCAATCACTTTGAATGGAAAGGAAAAATAAAGACACCAGTGGGAGAATATACATATGCAGGAGACAGAACGTGCACTAAATACCTGCAGGAAGGTTGAAAGGCAGAAGAACGGCTCTGGCTTGAAAGATGCACCAAGCACTGCAGGGGGGAGAGTTGAAATGGATGGTAGGAATAAACAGAACCTCCGAAGAGTGCAGGAAAAAGAAGCCCAGTAAATAGTGGGAATCATCTTTTGAGGTCAGAAAACATAGTTATAAATGATGAATGTTTTTAGAGGTCTGCATTTGAATTATTTGGCTGAGCGTATCGTCCAGCTGTAGGAATTTTGTGACATGTTGCCTTATGACTTGAGAGCCACAGAACCATGTCTTTAACTTGTAAAGCAATGTATTTGGTGCTAATGATTATGCTGTGCCATGCTGAGCCACTTAATCGGTTTCTTTTTCAGAGGTCCTGGAGTTTTTATTTAGCAGGTTTTTGAGTGCGAAGGCCACCTGCCTTCGTTTTGGCTGCATTTCTTTCAGAAAGGCTGTTTCCGAACGGAATGGCTCTGCTGGGATACACTGTTGTAAGAGCATTGAAAAATTCTCACATTAGTTTGATTTAAACATGCTCGGAGCTCGTTCCGTTTCTTGCTCCACTAAATACGAGCGTAGTTCTCAATCTAGACTAAGTGTAAAATGTAGTTTTCTTGGATTCAGGTACTTATCAGTCATCTAAACAAATGCATACAGTGTTTTTCACCAAGGAATTTTTTTATATCCTTAGCATTCTTGTTGTTCCAGTCCTGATATTTCCTCACTGCTCGCACATGGTGTTCGAAACAGCTAGAGACCATCCTTGAAGTACTTTAGTCACTTTGTAATCACCAACAACTCTTATTGATACGTAGTTTTTTACAGTTTGGCTTAGCTCTTGTTGTACGGCATCTGCTGTCAGGCAGTTCATATTTTGTGATTGAAAGACTTTTCACCTTAAAATCTTGTGGATGGTTTGACATGGATCAGCAACTTGGAACAGTGAAAGGATGGTCTCTCCATCACGGGAAGAACATGGACCTTGTTGAAACCATTTATGGTTCCTCCACCTTGTGGAGGGCCACAAAAATAATCCAAGGGGTCGAACACCTCTCCTGTGAGGACAGGCTGAGAGAGTTGGGTTTGTTCAGCCTGGAGAACAGAAGGCTCCAGGGAGACCTTATAGCGGCCTTCCAGTTCCTGAAGGGGGCCTACAGAAGACATGGGGAGGGACTCCTTATCAGGGAGTGTAGTGATAGGACAAGGAATAATGGTTTTAATTTGAAAAAGGGGAGATCTAGATTGGGTACTAGAAGGAAATTCTTTACTGTGAGAGTGGTGAGACACTGGCCCAGGTTGCCCAGAGAAGTTGTGGATGACCCATCCCTGAAGGGGCTCAAGGCCAGGTTGGATGAGGCTTTGAGCAACCTGGTCTGGTGGGAGGTGTCCATGCCCGTGGCAGGGGGGTTGGAACTAGATGATCTTTAAGGTCCCTTCCAACTCTAACCATTCTATGATTCACCTTCTCTTTTCTGACTTGCTGATTCTGACATCATCAAAACCTTTTCACCCAACAGTGAAAAAAGTTTGTTGGTCTCACCAAATGCCTATAATCAAGTGGTCCTGAATAATGAGCCCACCCTATTTGCATACTGCAGCTTGTAATTCTATGATATGAGAGATTTGGTGGTATCGATCAAACCTCTTGAGTCTCGGTGTACTATCGGTGTTGGCTGTGCTGAGACAGTTCCCTGAGAAAGTTACCACAGCCTGGAATCAGTTCAGAAGAAAAAAGACAAAACTTTTTGAAGCTGTGACATAGGGACAGGAACAAGCCTGTGAGATGACGCTGTTGCCAGGGCTGTTGGATTGAGAGAAATGGAATATTTTAAATTTTTTTTCGAGAACTTTATTCTTGATCCCTTGAGGGTTGGCGCATAAGTGTTATTTGTGGCGGCGTTGTGCTTTTCAAAAAATGGTAATCTCGCACTCATTATGCCCTTAGGCAACCAATCTCACTGAGCAGTGATAGTGGTAGATCTAATAAGCAAAGCTAAACCCAGCTACTTTCCATTTATTTGAAGGAAGATATAACTAATCTGTGATTCTTTATGTTGGGCTTCTGCCACAAGATGAATTTCACATACAGCTGCAGAGCAGATTGCACATCTACAAGCCAAAATAGATTTTCATTCTGATAGCAGATATATCACTGACTGTAAATATATATATTCAGAGAATTATTGGATCTGGAAGAGGGCTTGGGAGGTCCAACCTCCTGCTCAAAGCAGGATCAACACACTGAGACAGATCTTTGATGACCTTCAAGGCTGGAGATACCACAAGCTCTTCGAATCCCTGTCCCCCTGCTTAATTATCCTTGGAGGGAAATATTTTTCCTAATATATCTGTATGGAACCTCTGTTGTTTTGATTTACAACCATTGCCTCTTTTCTCCCACTTCACATCATAAAAAGGCTGTCTCCATTTTGTTGATAACTTTCTCTTGGGGCTTTTAAAGCTGTTCTGTCCCCCCAGATCTTCCTCTCCTCCCAGCTAAACAAGTGATATTCCCTTGGCCTTTCCTCAAAGGGCATGTGCACCCAATTTGTTGTCACCTGCAAACTTGGTTTAGCACACACTCCATCTCTGGGTCATTGTAAAGATGTTAAAGAGGAATGGCTGCGGTATAGACCCCTGAGGAACTCATGTGTGTAGCTGCCCTCCAAGTAGAGCCTGATGATCCAACCAAATTTTCACCCATCATTCACAGAAGCAATTTTCTCTTATTCTTTTGACCACTTTAATGGGATAGCTCTCTGCCTCTGCGAGCTGACCAAAATGACTTTGAAACGGGTGGTGTTTAAAGTGATTTTCCCAGATCATTCCTCTGACTGCAGAGGATGAGCAACATCATCTTAAAGTTATGGCTGCTGTAGTCCATGAAAGAGCTACCCTGAACTCAGAGCTGTGTCTGTTACAACTTTTCAACAACAGCTTTGTCAGTAAGCTCAAATTGTCTTCCCTTGAGTCTTTTACACCCTTGGACTTTGTAAGAGTCTTTCATAACGAGAGGAGATGAGCTGCAGCTATGCATGTATGTAATAGAAGACTTAAGCTAAGCTAACTTTGTGCTGCTTTAGCAAAAAACGTGTAATTTTTTTAATGCTATGGACATAATGTACAGCTGAAATAAAATATTGAGGCATCCTTGTAACCCACAGGCATTCGAGACTGATGCTGATCCTAGTTTGCTCGTGAACTGATGTAGTTCCCTATGATGTGGCTTTTGCTATGGGAATATGATAGGACAAGCAGTAATGGCTTTAAACTACAAGAGGGAAGATTCAGGATTGATATAAGGAAGAAGTTTTTTACAATGAGAGTGGTGAGACCCTGGCCCAGGATGCCCAGAGAGGTGGTTGAAGCCCCTGCTCATGGCAGGCGGGTTGGACTAGATGGCCTTTGAAGGTCCCTTCCAACCCAAACCATTCCATAATTCTATAAGTGACCCATTGGACCAGTATTTAAAAACTAGTTCCATAAGGGCAACCAACAATGGGAATTTTTATGAGTTATTCCTAGTGTTGCACTCTGTACCTGGTGCCACAGGGAGAAGGGATTCCTCAAACTTACATTTCTTGAGCATCACCCCTGGCAGCAGTGGTACCCATTCCTAACTGCCTTGACAACAGCACTTGACAACTTGCTGGGTTCGTATGCCATTTTGGGGGGAAAAAGTCTACTTTAGGACATGGAAAAATAACATCCATTGGTACCGTAGGGAGACTGTAATTTATAACGTGTAAGAGTGAAAGGGGTGAGACCAAGAAGGAAATTTGTAAATAGGAAGCATTTAGATGAGGCATCTTGTCATCAGCGGGAGACATAAATATAGTTGTGCATTTACACGTGCATCTCTAAGATTGAGAACATTTGTATTAAAGACTGTACTACAATTACATGCAGATTAGATGCTTGGCTGAATAGCTGTAAGAACTTTGAATAGATTTGTCCTTTTCACAAAGGTTTTCATTTTCTTTGGCAGCTCCAAGTGTTAACAAATTAGAGATCAATGTTCTACTAGGGCAGAAAAGTGAAGTGAAGCATATCTTGGGAGAAACTTTAGAGACATTAATAGTTGCAGTTAAAGGTATTAGTTAGTGTTGCCTGAAAAACAGGATTGGAAATTCAAAAGAAAAGGTCAAAGAATAAGCTGTTTTCCCTGTTTTCTGCTGGTAACTGAGTTGAATACTTTGCCCCACTTGCTGCGCACTGAATATATACTCTTTGACAATCACACATGTCATGAAATCAAACAAATGATGTTGGGAGGAGACTTGTCTTCTGGCAGAACATTTGCCAAGATGTAGCATGTTTTTCTCCTTTGTTTCCTTTGTTTGAGTAGGTCGTAGGACTGTCTCTTTCTCTGGCATCTTCAGCACTGTTTCGGATACCTCTTTGCTTTTTTATCCCTCTGTAGAAGCAGGAATGTGGTGGCATATGTGACCAAAGCCCTCCCTTCAGTCCCAAATAGTTCAGACATCTGTTCTATCAGAGGGATGCTCTGGTATGGAGCCAGTTTCTTCCCGGACATAAGGGGGATACGAGGTTTTATAAAGGCTTGGGAGTAAAGGGCAAAAGAGAGGAAATTGCACTCTACAAACTGCAGCAAAATCCTGGAAATCTGTCTTAGCCTTAAATTCCTTACCTCCAGATGTCCTCTGTAGGCTCAATCCAGGATCCCAGATCTTTACTTAACTTTTTTTTGAGTTTTGGGCCTTCTCTTTCAGTTTGCCTTCTCCTTCCCTGCTTTGCAGCATCTTTTCCCACTTTTTGCATGTAAGAAGTTCTCCTCTGCTGTGAAAGCAGGTCCCCTGGTCTGTCCCTGCATCTTTGGTCCCACCATTTCCGAGTTGACCTCAACATCTTTGTTACGTGGTTGAAGTCTCCCATTGAGGGATCTGTTGGGTGCTTCTCAGGAGGTTACTTTTATGCCATAGTTCAGAATTGGAAAACTGGTTTGCTTTGGACAGCAGCCACTCTTTGATGGAAAGATACTTCATCTGAATAGATTTTCATGAAAGCTTATTATTTTCAGCCGTATGACAGATCCAGAGGACTTTGTGGTCCATCCAGTGGGTTCTGATGAAGGCAAAACAATACCAAAGGCAATTAGTCTCCTTGTTCAAAAAGGAGCTCATAACGGTATGGAAAAACCCCAATAAGAGCAAAAATCATAAGTGTTATGTAGGTTCCTTGAATTTGGAGCTGGGTGTCCTTCCGGAGCCAAAAAATGCAACAATCCTCTGAATAGTGCAGCTGGACCAGATGTTAGAAGTCATAACTTGTATAAAAAAATAACTTACCAAAAAATTCAAGCAAAGGCCTGATGTGATGAAATTTCAGAAGAAATTACTTCATTCACGTATCATTTTAATAGCATTTGAGGTAGAATAAAGATGCAGTATTGCTTGGGAATCTGTATAATGTTATACGTTTGGTTTTCCCATGGCTTATTAAAATCAATTCCGAGGCAAATAGAGGTTTTTAATTCAAATAAAGGTGCCACGAAAGTTGTCATATATTTATAAAGCTGTAATTTAATATCATTTGGAACTATCGTAGGTAGTCTTATTCTCTTTTTGTTATTTCCCCTTCGCCAATTCCTCCTCTTTTTCCTCACTTGTTGCTTTTAGGGGCAGCTTCACAGATCAATTGTGACTGGGTGTTTTAACGCTATTTCTTCAAACAGTTCATCTTGCTTTTTTCTTTATAATCCACTTGGTCTACTTTATAGTCTGCATAAACAGTGGGGCATGATCTAGTGATCATACACCTTTTGGGGTCCCCCTCTGGTACCCCAAAAATGGACTTTGAGCAGCCTGGTCTGGTGGAAAGTGTTCCTGTCCAGGGCAGGGGGGTTGGAACTCAATGATGTTTAAGGTCCCTCCCAACCCAAGACGTTCTATGATTCTTCAGGTTTCCTTCACCCAAGTGCTGTAGAAGGTCTCTTTGGACAGCGGTGGCCGTGCCTGGTTTCTTGTCCCTAATTTGTAGCACCATAGAGTTGTAGAATGGTTAGAGTTGGAAGGGACCTTAAAGATCATCCAGTTCCAAGCCCCCTGCCCTGGGCAGGGACACCTCCCACCAGACCAGGTTGCTCAAAGTCCTGTCCAACCTGGCCTTGAGGAGACAGTGGCACTCTTGGGGCTGGGTTTAAATCTATGAAGCAACTCTGTAGGCTTAAGAGCTGTTCCTTCCTTCTGGCTTTGGACATCTCCCTTAAGGCCGCATAGATCTCAGACTGAGTGTCAACAGGGTGAAGAAACCAAAATGCTTGCTATTATCCACAAATGGGTTTGTAAAAGAGACTGAGATAAAATGGCCAGAAGTTCAATTAAGGGATAAAAGAAAGCTTAACTTCGGCAGAAATGGATTAAAAAGAGGCGAAGAAAACTTTCCAATTTGCCATTCAGGGAACATGATAATCTTTGCCTGCCGATGCTTTGAGTCCTTCCGTGGGGGAGGATGACAAGGGAAAAGAAGTCTTTAAATTAAAAATTCTCCCCTGATTCTCAAAGGTGCCAAACAGCCCAAGCTCTTGGTTCCTTTGGTGGGTGGAGCAGGTGCTGAGCTGCTCTGAAGTCAAGCTGTGCTCATTTTTGTCTTTCACAGCACTAGCTTGAAGCAAAGGCCAGATTTGTCTCTTTTGTATGGAAGTCACACGTCTTTTTCTTTGTCAAATAAACTGTTAACTACATAACTATTAAATTAAAAAAAAAAAAGAAACTTAAATAGGTTGCATGAATGTTACTCTCATATTGAATCTGTTCAGGGCTTTAAGAGCCAAGGGGCTTAAAAGGAACATTTCAATGGCAAAAAGAAGTCGTGGTATGTCTGCAGTAAAACCAGTTTCAGCACATTTGTAATAAAATAGTGCATACAGGTGACGTGTCTTTAGTGAAATTAAATGAGGGCTCTCAAGTTCTCCTGGTTCTTCAGATAACCTTTTATCAGCTTGGATGACACAAGATCTTTCAGAACTTTATCTGGCTGAAAATCTGAAGATTTTCAGCACAGACTAAAACATGCACTTCTACTTTGAGGTCCCACATGCAGACAAAACAGCTGACCTTCTGAGGTTCTGGAGGAATTTATTTTCTTACCTGGGTCTTTGAAATCAGATCTGTCTAGCAAAATAATTCTTCTCCTATTCCTCCACAACGTTCTTTAAGAAGCTTCTGCTCTTACTTTTGTTTGGGGAGGATTATTTCAGAGGCAAACAGGATGAAAATACTTCTGCCCGTGGTTAGATCTCATTTTTCTCTACCTGAATTACAGCATTATTTGTACTTGCTATGGCTCTATGTATTTATCAGGGGAAATTGGAATGGATTTGAAATTAAAATTCCTGTCCTCTTTTCTTTAGCTTGTCTTCCACAATGCCAGCCTACGCTTCTCTCTCTTCCCTTTTTTGAAGGTAGCTCTTAAAAAAGCAATTTTTCCCCACGAATGACAAATCCCGATCTTTCTTTTCGAAGGGTACTAAGTGAGAGGCACAGAAAATACTGCTTGTCACTCGATTCAGTTGCATCCCATGTGTTATCTTTGGCCAGAAACACTTAAGTGACCTGTCATGGTCCTGTTCAGGTCAATTAGATTAAAGTCACATGTGAAAGAAATTTCAAGAGGGTGTGAGAAGGCAGGAGTCGGTCACAGGAGAGTCTCCTCTTTTGGAGATACAGGATAGGGAATACAGCAGAGTAATGGAAAATAAAGTGTCTGGACTGAGGGAACAGAGCAGGTTAATAGCTACTGGGAATATTGGAGCTTGTAGGAGACCTTGACCAGCAAAAGTCCATGCTACCTACTGCTTTATTAACTCAAGTAGAAGAGGACTACCTTGGGGGTCTTAAACATCGTTATTTTCCAGGCGATGCAAGTTTGGTGTTGTCATTTTACATCACAGCGTTTCTAGCATTTGAAGGATTTCTCTTCCTCCAGCTTGCTCTTCACTGTGACTTTTTTTTTTATTTTTTTAAGCTTTCTCAGCTGAAATAATAACCAAGTGCTAAACTCAAATTGAAAAAAGTCAGCAAAGAAAGCAGTGAATTTCTTCAGTTCACGTGGACCTCTTATGTATCCTCATACCTGCTTGTGTAATTGGTGAGGTTCCTCCATATGACCCAACTTACTCCATGTGCAGCTCAGTGTGCACAACATGAAAGGCTGAGGGACTTGGGTCTTTTTAGTCTGGAGAAGAGAAGACTGAGGGGGGATCTGATCAATGCCTATAAATACTTAAAGAGTGGGTGTCAAGAGGATGGGGCCAGTCTTTTTTCAGTGGTGCCCAGTGACAGGACAAGAGGTAATGGGCACAAACTTGTATATAAGATGTTCCACCTAAACATGAGGAGGAACTTCTTTCCTGTGAGGGTGGCAGAGCCCTGGCAGAGGCTGCCCAGGGAGGTGGTGGAGTCTCCTTCTCTGGAGACATTCAAAATCTGCCTGGACACATTCCTGTGCAATGTGATCTGGGTGGACTTGCTTTGGCAGGGGGTTGGACTAGATGATCTCCAGAGGTCCTTTCCAACCCCATGTCATCCTGTGGTTCTGTGATATCCGTTATTTATTCCACAGCCTTCCAACTTTGAAAAATTGCTGGTTTCTCATAGGCCTTTCTGGGTTACCATTCCATGATACTTAAGAAATGAAAATGAATTTTCTGTGAAAGATAATTCAGGCTATGGAGAAAGCATGGTGACTAATGATCACGGGTACCTTCTATGCTCAGTAAGGGGTAGGTAAGGCGTGATGTCTTGGAATCCTTAGCTTTTTCTGGTATTTTTAATGTTGGAGACAGGACTCTTACTTATCAGTTATGGTTGTTCAGCTGTTCACATCTGGCATAGCTGGGTTTTCCCCCTTGCTGACAGTCATGTCCAGTTTGGGCCATATCCCTAGGACTAGATTTTAGTCATTTTATGTGCTGGAGGATCACCCGACATCACCAAGTGCCTCTTCTGCTCTTCATCCTACACATCTGCTGTCAATACTTGCCCAGGTCCTGAGCTGGATGAGTATTTGGTCTGGTCCAGTACATCACTTTTTATTGCAAAGGTGGGTAGTGTTTCTTCAGTCAAGCAGATGGCAAATGAGGAACATGCACACAAAAGGATTAATTTCCCCCAACTTTAGGAGCTTTAAAGTTAATCACCTATTTCGAGTTAGTTATTCAGGCCCCCATTGAGTCGATAGAGTAATTCCTGTCATTCCGTGAGATAGGTGGGATCTTCTAACCAGCAACCTCTGTGATTCTGGAGCACAGCACAGTGATTGGTTTAGACTAGATGCCTGACTTTGAAGAAGCTACTGTTTAGTCATCAAGAACCAAATTTGCCACTTTATTTTGATATCGAAGTCAAGCAACATGCCCACATCGTGCAAGAGCTCCGTAACAGATACAGAAATAGCATCTTCTACAGAAGCTGGGATGATGATTAAATGCCATAACCCTGACACTTCTGTTCCTTCTTGGAAGTTCCTACCATCTTTCGTAACACGCTTCCTGCACTTTCATACCTCTTGCAACAAAGGAGCCTCTAAAGGTCTACAGAAAACCATACAGCAACAGAGAAGTCTTTAAAGGGAGGAAGATGCTGCGTAACTCTACGGTCTCATACCATGTGTGCCTGAGGGACTCAAATCAAAGATACAAAGGAACTTGATTGTGGTATTTGCTACTATTTTAGTGGCTTGTTTAGTTAAAAGAACCCTGGGAATATATATGTAGAGAGAGTATATATATATATCAGGAATGTAGTAAAAATAGGTTTCCATGTTCACGCACACAATGCTTGATGCAGAACGGTAAGTGGTATTTCATTTCTGTCCCCTTTCTTTCCTCCTCCCTGCCCATGCACACTTTGGGGAGAAAACAGCTGGTTTTGGAATATCTGCTGGAACTCATGAAGATCCACAGGCCCGATCCAGAGCTTTTCTGATAGTTTGCCACCGCTGCTCACCTGAGATTTGGACCAGAGCTTTTTTCCTCCACTTTGAGTTGAACAGCACATGAATATGCAGATTATATAGACAATATAAATACACATATATATATATATATCTTTATTGGGAGACTGAGGAAATTATTTATGTTAACAGTGCTATATTATAGCACCATTTTTTTTCCATATTTAGAGAAACGACCACTGTGTTCTTATCTTGAGGATTAGGGAGGACTTCTAAAAATGAAACTTCATCTCTGGATTATAGAGAATATATCTCTAAAAGAGAACCTGAGTGAATTTCAAAGGAAGATGAGATCCAAGAAACACGGCACACTTTATCTGAGATAACAAATTATTTCTTGAAAACTTGAGTCTACTGTAGAATTAAAACTTCTTGGCATATATAGTAGCTCCGTTGATCACTTGAACTGCAATTAAAAAGTAGAACAAGTAGACTCAGAATATTGTTTTTGTGTCAGAAATGCTCCTTCATGCTTGAAAATGATAAAAAATTGCAATCGATCCTTACAACTGTTGTGTTCATCTTTATTGATCAGGCGAAAGAAAGATAAATGGCAGCCCAAATAAGATTATAGTAAATGTTAGCATCGTAGGGGACCGTAGGATGATGGAGAGCTATTCATCATCTCAAATGGTGACCTGTCCACACTCGCACCGCGCTCCGTCTGCTGTCTAATCACGCCCCCATTGATTTCATCAGCGTCCCGGGAACCTGGATGGGACTGTCACTGGGCAGCTGGGATTGCTAAATGCAAGGGGAGGGGGGTCACCGGTGTGAGGAGGATTTTCATTTTCATTTTCTTACTGGCCAACAATGATTTATGAAAAAATAAATGACCCCGAGTCACACACGTGGAAACCTTGGTTCCAGTACAAATGAATTATTAGGTCTGAACCTCAGAAGCAGGAGCACAGCAGACCACCGGGCTCTTTGTGATCTGTGCCTGACCTTTGACTGCAGTGGATGTTACACAATCTGTTATCATTTGTGGGAAAATATTAGACTAGCAATACAATTTTACCCGTGCCTGGAGTTGGTGTTCTTTTCAGTCATTTCTGTCCATTTCAGGATTATAATTCACAAGGAAGAACCTCACAAGATGAGATCCTCAAATAGAAAAGAAAATTGTTTTTTCCTTTTATTTTTCTAGCTAGCACTGCCTCTTTCCGAGTTTCCATCAAGTGCTTTTGCCATAGTGGGTTTGTCTTGCCTACATTCCTCATAACATAATTTGGCACAGATAAATGTTGCCTGGGACATGTTTACTAACCCAATGATCAAGGAGACCGTGTCATCTTTGACTTTTACAAAAGAGCGATCAGTCCAGTTACAGGGGATTGTAATGTCTTTTTTTTCCCCCTTAACAATATTTTAGGCATATTCCTTTTTCATACATCGATGTCTTAAATATTACTATATTATTATATGCTTGCGTTACCCAAAATAAAATTGGAATGATGCTTTCTCTGGACTGCATTGTGCCAGCCATGTTATGTCAAATGTTTTAAAGATGTAAAATCGGTGCTGTGGCCTGAATAACTCTAAACCGTGGTATTAAATAGGTAAATTGTTAAAATAAGGCTTCGGAATGGGGTTTCTGTGTGTGATTGTAAGAGTTTTGTTGCCATGTTAACGTGACTCCCCGGGATGCCCGATGACTCAAGAGCTGCAAAGCTAAGGAAGAGTTCTTGCAAGTGCCAGCAAAACCTTGCTACATCTCCATGACCCGTTTGCACCACCATTCAGAGAAAAATGGGTTTAGAGAACTTTTGAACTGCTTTAACTTTTCTTTATTCCTCCAACTGTGAAGCCAGGTGCTTTAGCTATTACATCTTAAGTCCAACTGTGCTAAGGCTATAAAAACCTCTTTAAAAATACCAAGTATATATTATCTAGACATGAAGCATCACAACATTATAGTGATTTGTCTTCGAATATCCTGTGTCCCACTGAGAAACTTGGCCATTTTTAAGTCTAGGAAATTTCTATTGCTTGATGATTCAATCTTGTCTTGCCTGCGTTTTGGAAATTAATGATTTGGTGGAACCGACTGAAAGGCATTCCTGGGTTTAAGGGAGATGAAAATAAGTTCTGAAGCTGCCTGATTTTAAAAATTAAAATTAGCAACTGATTGAAATGACCTGCAAGTTTGGAATATTAAAATAACTCGCTGTGAGAGGCATTATCGAGGCAAAGAGCAAAAGAGAAAGTTAAGCCACAGTCAATTTATTGTGCAACTTTGAAGTTTGACTCAAGTATCACTTGCAAACTTGATGGTGTTGTGTGTCTCAGTAACACAAACAGGGGCATGCAAAGAAGGATTCAGTATTTTGGGTTTTTTTCCTTCTTTTCTAATGGAGGAGCTTCAAAAGGTTCCAGCAGTACTAACTGCTAAATATGTGATTCTTACCCCATGTCTCTTTACAGTTCCCTCCCTGAGAGCCATCTCTTTTGCAGAACCTTCGGAACCAAGAGGACACACTTATTTTAAAAAAACCACCCAAATAAAAGTTATCTCTGAAACTTTGTAGAAAACCTGTTTTGAGGGTTAGGTTTGGGGTTTTTTTTTAAGCAATTTAAATGGATAAAATATCCAAATTAGCATTGTTTACTAGATATTAGCATGGATATAAGTGATAAATCTGTGTTATTCTTTTTAACTTCCCAGAGTGCCCAGTTCTACAAAGTTACCACGGAGCAATACCAAAAAGCTGCCGATGAAGTGTCATCTCGGTTCAAGTAAGTCTTTTCTCCTGTTGTTTGTGAGCCTGGCAGCTCGAGGAGTTCTTACCCCTATTAAAATTCACAATAGCTCCCCTTCCCCCTATTCTAGATCCTATCAGTCTGTGCTGGTTATTGAAATGAGAGAATTCTGAAGAATTGGGAAGCTAGTCTATAGTAACCATAAGCTGCATAGAAATGGGATGCACAGTTAGTAATGTACTAATTAATTTGTATTTGATAAGGTGCATGAAATACTCTAAAAATATATTCCTTAACATTTTTTTTCTCTAACGGAGCAGCAAAAAAATGTAGTTCCAGTTTTGCATTACAATAGTATTCATCCTGTGCCTCCACGATGTGAAAGGATTTAAATTAGCAACTTCACTTTGCCCTTAACAGTGAAGGTCAAATTAAATAAGTTTGATTAGTCCTGAGGATGGTTAAATGAAGATATAGTAATTGATGGATCAAAGTGACTCTGACCCTTAGCCTTGGACTCTTCCCTTTCTGCTGGTTCATCCATTACGCAGAAGGTTCCATTTATCATTTTAGTGAGGATACAGAGAGAACTTTTTGCAACCTTTTAGTCTCAGCACTAACCAAGAAATGCTGTGTGAAATGAATTATTCTGTGATGATTTTTAATTTTGGGGGGTATTTTCTTTTTGTTTGTTTTGTTTTTTGATGAGCAAGAAGAGAAAAGGCCTTTCTGAGCTGCTGATGATATAAATAAAGTTCTTAAGTGTAGGATAAAAATCATTTTATCTCTTAATATCATGAATTGTTAAATATTCTCTAGTGTATATAGAAAGTCTTTGTACTGGTCAATGGTGCAGAGCATACTGATGACTGAATTAATCTGTCCCTTAAACAAGAGGGACAAAGTGACTGTCGACTCAAGGTCTGATGTGAGCATCATTTGGAGGGTTTCCCATTATGTCTGCAATAAGATTCCCATCAAGGGGGTGTCTCTCCTCCTTCTGTTACAGTGGGGTATTTTCAGGTTTTGAAATCTAATTATTGCCAAATGTGACTTTTGTTTTCCAACAAGATATTGTTGTGATTTGAAGTACTAGTTGATAGCTCTAGGTGGTCATTGTGGCCAGAGGTGGGAAATGGCTTTGGCTTTGGTTTTTTCTCCCCTAATATATAAATGATCAAATGCTTTTGAGTTCCCTTTTACACAACTGGAGCTGGTAGGTACAGCAGGGGCCAGTCCTCAGCAATAGGCAATATCTAAGAATTTTAAGAACAACATTTTGAAGGATGTTTCAGTCTGTCTGCATAAACGCAAGAGTATTTAATGAAGAGAGCAAATCAGAGATTCCTAACACTCGATGAGACTAGTCTTTTCATAATTTTGTACAGACTAAAGGTATAAATAGAAATCATCGAATCATAGAATGGTTTGGGTTGGAAGGGACCTTAATGATCATCGAGTTCCAACCCCCCTGCCCTGGGCAGGGACACCTCCCACCAGACCAGGTTGCTCAAAGCCCCGTACAGCCTGGTCTTGAACCCCTCCAGGGATGAAGAAATCACCTATTAGACTAGTCTTCTCTGTAGTGCCATTACTGACATTGCTGTGCTTTCTTTGGACTTTAAGCCAAACTTCCCAAAAGACAGTTTTTTTTTGAGCTTTTTGATGTGTGGATCCAGTTTTGGTCCATTGCCTTAAGAAACAAAAGGAAAACATTATAAAAAGAAAAAGGTATCCGAAATATGCACATAAATTGCGATAGATTTGATAAAGTGCATGAAATATCAATATTACTTTATAATTTAAAAGTTTTCCTTATACAAAATCCTTTTAAATGCCATGTCTTTTTATTGAAGGTTTAAACTCAGCAGATGTTATTTTATCGCTGCCTTTTGTATGTAACTTGATGGATAAATTATGAATGATTTAGTGAAAGCTAAAGATGATGCTCTTTTGGTGTCACCAGGCACTTCTCATGTTCAGTTTAATTGCATGCGAGGATTGAGGACAGAGTTTCAAGCAATGGTGTTTAAAGAGCTTGTTTAATTGGCTGTAAAAGAAGAATTAAATAAGGTTGAACTGCGAAATTTTGTTAATGCATAAACCGATGTGCCGCGTGTCAGTGTGATTTCAGGTTCTAAGTGCAAGATTAATAGATCTAATTGTGGTGTTATTACGAAATAGTCTCACTTTATTTTAAACACGTCTGGAATGAGTTACTGAGTTTTAACTGAGATATAACTTGCATTTCTTCAACTTTTTAAGCTACGTCCCTTTCAAGAGCGAGGAGAAGTGGATAATTACTTAAATATTTCCTGGATTTTCCTCTTCCTTCCTCCATTTAGCCCCTGAAATTACATCAGCTGTGGCTTCGTCTGTCTTTAGGGATAATTCTCCCCATTAAAAGGGAAAAAGCCAAATATCCCACATTGGCTTGTACTGGGGAACTGGCAAGTCTTCTGTACTTTATCTGCAGTCCTTATTGATGCCTGTTTATTACCTTCCCCAGCGCTGCCCGGATTAGGCTGCTATTCCAAATGTTCCTGATAAATGTTTTATCTCCGCGAGGTCCTGATTCCCATTGATCAAATTCTGAATTATCAAATGGTTCATCTCTTTAAGACGCTAATTCGCATTGATCAAACCCTAAATGACCAGGTTCACTCGGTTCCTGCAGTACACAAATTACATTAAAACAACATTACTAAGAGCATGCTGCCTTTTCTAATGCAGGAGTTATGTTACCCGCAGTTACATTATAACCAGAATTATTATATTATGAAGATGTCTCTGTTATAATGAGAAGTTTACACAAGAAGAAAAGAATGTGATATTACAGGAAGAGCCGGGCTTTGGGCAAAGATTTGAACTTTAACTAATCAAATTGTACATTTGTATTGTGGGGTTTTTTTTCCTTAATTTGAAGGGCTGGTAGCAGGAAATTTGGCAGCTGCGGTGGTGACATTTTATTCCCCCGTGGTGTCTAGAGCCAAGTAACATCTTGATTATTAATTTAGGAATGGAGATAGGGCAAATTCTGCCTAAAATAAATGTTTTTACTTTTTCTTCTGTGGGTTTTGATTCCTTCTGGTAGATAACAGACTTCGTAGCTGTGCAGCGGTGCTTTTTCCAAAATATTTTACCATTCTTCTCCTGCTCCACTGCTCTCTCGTGGACAGCATGGAGTTGCTGGTTTCTTGGCAAAAACATCATCTGGGCTCCCCAGTTCAAGAAAGACAGGGAACTGCTGGAGGGGGTACAGCAGAGGGCTACAAAGATGATCAGGGGCCTGGAGCACCTCCCTGATGAGGAACTTGGGTCTTTTTAGTCTGGAGAAGACACGGGAGATCTGATCACCACCTATAAATACTTAAAGGGTGGGTGTCAAGAGGATGGGGCCAAACTTTTTTCATTGGTGCCCAGGAATAGGACAAGAGGAAATGGGCACAAAGTTGAATATAAGAAGTTCCACCTAAACATGAGGAGGAACTTCTTTCCTGTGAGGATGGCAGAGCCCTGGCAGAGGCTGCCCGGGGAGGTGGTGGAGTCTCCTTCTCTGGAGACATTCAGAACCCTCCTGGATACATTCCTGTGCCACCTTCTCTAGGTGGACCTGCTTTGGCAGTGGGGTTGGACTAGATGATCTCCAGAGGTCCCTTCCAACCCCTTATCATTCTGTGATTCTGCGATCTTCCCCAGCAGGCTGGACTGGTAGGAAATCCAGGTCCTTTGGGGTTCGTTTTTGGGTTTGGGCAAAGCAAAGCAAGAGGTTTCCCCTGGTATCTCAGGGTGTCACTTCGGTGTCACTTTTAAACTCCTGTTGTCAGCAGCCAAGCCAAATTCTGGGTCTGGTGCATCACAGCGTAGATGATAGA
This sequence comes from Tringa tobata, assembly GCA_033628505.1. NCBI lineage: Eukaryota > Metazoa > Chordata > Aves > Charadriiformes > Scolopacidae > Tringa > Tringa tobata. Next base: position 1,159,855 of record JAHREE010000302.1, on the reverse strand, counting down.
CTCAAAGATTAAATTATGCAGTGCTAACAATTTTAATCACAGAGGATTCTTTGCCTCATCTGGAAGCTTGGGTGTTTATTCTGAATTGCAGATTTTGATCTCTTTATTCCCTTACTATGAGACTTTTGATCCCAAACCTGGCCAGAAGGAGGGATGTCCCTCGGGAACCGGAGGAGCTCATTTGATTAAACACAGAAAGGTTTGGGATTTGCTCAGGCTGCTTCACACGCTACAATCTTCACACGTTTGAGAAGTTCTCAAAACAGTTTTACAAACCAAATCAATAAGTTTCACGTGCTCCTCGATCATTTCCATTGCTCTGATCATGGGTGGAAGCTGGGGCTCGGCGACAGCCAGGCAAGAGGCTATTACAGCCTTGGAAATATGTTCAGCAGGGGGTTTGATTCAGGGTAGAGTGAAGAGGAATAAATGACAAAACATCAATATCGTGGCCTCCTTTAATTGGTGACTTCTGCATCATGAAGCTTGGTTTATTAATGTTTACTGAAAATAAAATTTAAAGCACAGTTATGTTTGATGGTTCTCTGTAGATACAAAGAAAACTGAAGAGTCCTTCCTTTAAGTTGTGTTTTAGATTATTTTGGAGTGAGAAGTGATGCTGAGAAAGTTTGTAAAGAAGCCATGTTAAGTGAATAACAGCGACACTTCAATCTTCAAATAGAATTGTCTCACAGAGCAGTGATACCGATTTTCTGGACATTGAAAAAAAAATGCAGTATAAAGAGAAATTAAGCTTTTTAATGACAACATTGACTGGAGAGCAGAGAAGTGTGGGTTTGTTTCACTGTCCTCATTACCCTTCGGATGTTGGGCACATATGGTGACTTTTAAGGGGCTCTTCTGTGCAATCTGTAAGTTAGGAATATCGATAGTTCCTTAACACAGATATCTTCAGTAACTATCCCGTTCTACTCATGTGCTACCATAACAGTGAAATCCATGTTGGAGATACCCAGGCAAAGAGTTTCTGCTTGTGCAGACCCACTGGTGAGAGACTTTTAGTTCTCTAGCAGTTCCCTTGGCTGCCTTAATTAGTATTAATTGCTTTTAAAAACTGAAGTTAATCGTGCAGATTATAAATTATTTATAAAATGTTATATAGTATTTTTCCAGTAACAGAAAATAGAATTCTATTCGGAAATCGTTGGGCAGAGCCTGCAGATGTGCCACCTTCTCGTTGAACTCCTTTGCTCAGCCAAATAGAAACAGAAACATCCTGAGTTAATCTTTGCTCTTACAAATATAGCACATATATGTAGTGCTTTGTCATGAAACAGTCGTTTCTGTATTGTTTGCCTTGATGATCCTGTTGCTGGTCTCATCTTGAATTCATTTTTTCACGTGTTATGGCTGGGGACACTGGCCTTGAGTTATCCATGGCATCCCACCGAGGAGCACAGGACTGGGATGTCTGTAAGTCATGCCAGAAGGAGTGCACAGTGTTAAATAGAATCATAGAATGTGTTGGGTTGGAAGGGACCTTTAAAGCACATCTAGTCCAACCCCCCTGCCATGGGCAGGGACATCTTCAACTATATCAAGTTGCTCAGAGCCTTGTCCAACCCGACCTGGAATGTTTCCAGGGATGGGTCATCCACCACTTCTCTGGGCAACCTGGGCCAGTGCCTCACCACCCTCAGTCAAAAGAACTTCTTCTGAATGTCTGATCTAAACCTACCATGTTCTAGTTTAACCTACCATTGCCCCTCCTCCTATCCCTACATGCCTTTACAAACAGTCCTTTCCCAGTTTTCTTGTAGGCCCCCTTTAGGGACTGGAAGTCTGCGCTAAGGTCTCCCCAGAGCCTTCCCTTCTCCAGGCTGAACACCCACAACTCACTCAGCCTGTCCTCACAGCAGAGGGGCTCCAGCCCTCGGATCATGTGGACCTTGATGATCTCAAAGGTCCCTTCCAACCATAAAGATTCTGTGATTCTGTGATCATCCTCATGGCCTCCTCTGTATCCATTCCAACAGGTCCATGCCTTTCTTGTGCTGAGGGCTCCAGAGCTGGATGCAGTACTCCAGGTGGGGTCTCCCCAGAGCAGAGCAGTGTAGAGGGGGAGAATCACCTCTCTCTATCTGCTGGCCACACTGCTTTTGATGCACCCAGGATGCAGGGGGCTTTCTGGGCTGCAAGTGCACATTGTTGGCCATGGTATTTCCCTTTCTTTCTACTCTTCCACCCCATCCCTTTTTGCTCTTCAAGGCTGTGTAGCCGTGCACAGTTGTGGTTGCACCATGCAGAGGGTGGCACAGCAGCCAGAGTCGCTTGCGTTGTGCCGGTGCTGTTGATATCTAATGGCTTTACACTTAATGAGGAAAGTGTAAACGGTGTTCTGCAGAGCAGATGTGATACTGTCACCTCTCTTAGGTTTAAATCAGTTCGGATTCAGAACGTGTAGAGCTGCTTCAGGTAGGAAAGAGAAAGTGATAAAGGGACTACAAATCTTTTCAATCTCTGTTATTTATCTTGTACATCCAAAATCCTGTTCCTTTTCAATGCAAAAGGAATAAAACAGAATTTGTTTCCTTCGCTCGCTCCTTACAGCCAGGGCTTGGTCCTGGTAGACACGCGTTCAAACAGCTCATTGTGGCACAACTCATTCAATCAAGAGGTTTGACTTTCTACCATGGCTTTATATACGTGTTTTTGCTTTGGGACCGTATTCCCTCGGCTGGCGAAACCCTTTACACCTTATGCATGCCTTGGAATCGGAGTGAGGAAGCAGGAATTGCCTATTTCTACCTTTTGGATAGAGTTGCCAATTGCTTCAGCAGCTTGCCTTGACGAAGGGACTTTGGTGGTCAGTAGTTACCCCTCTCTTAGTTGTTCTCCAGCCTATAAACATATGTGAGATGAAGAGCTTTAGAATATCAACACTCTATGAAGTTTTTATTCAGTACATTTACCTATGAAATGATGATCGCTTCATAAATGACAACTTTACTTTTCCCTACAGCAACAGAGATATTTAACTTTCTTCCTTTGATCAATACAGTCCATTAGGAATGAGAGTGCTCGCCAGAGCTGGATGAAATATTAATTGTGCGCTTTTTAGCGAGATGCAGATTCATTCAGAGGGAAGTGGGAGCGGGGGATTCTGGCGTAATAGCTGTGTGTTTTTCTGTGAAGCCCAGAATCGTGAGTCTGTTTGATTGAAATATTCGAGCTGGGATGTGAACTTGAAATGTGCTTATTCGGTCAGGAGACAGGTTTGAAGCATTGAATCACAGAATCGTAGAATGGTTAGAGTTGGAAAGGATCTTAAAGATCATCAAGTTCCAACCCCCCTACCATGACCAAGGACACCTCCCACCAGACCAGGTTGCTCAAAGCCCCCTCCAACCTGGCCTTGAACCCTTCCAGGGATGGGGCAGCCACAGCTTCTCTGGGCAACCTGTTCCAGTGTCTCATCACCCTCACAGCAAAGAATTTCTTTTTGGTATCCAATCTAAATCTCCCTTCTTCCAATTTAAAACTGTTACTCCTCATCCTATTGCTACACTTCTTGACAAAGAGTCCCTCTCTGGCTCTTCTGTAGGCTCCCTTCAGATATTGAAAGGCTGCTCTAAGGTCTCCCTGGAGCTTTCTCTTCTCCAGGCTGAACAACCCCAGCTCTCTCAGCCTGTCTTCATAGGAGACGTGCTCCAGCCCTCTGATCATCTTCATGGCCCTCCGCTGGACCGGTTCCAAGAGATCCAGGTCCTTTCTATGTTGAAGACTCCAGAGCTGGATGTGTTTTTCAGAGTTACATTAACTTTTAAAATCCATTATTCAAAATTTACATAGCGCGTTAATTAAAAGGACCAAGCCAGATCTTTCCATCTCTGCCATAATCCTTTCCCTCTTTTCGTTTCCTTTCTAGAAATTGTGGGTACATTCATTAAAGCACCCCTCAGGCTATCACCAGTTTTTCACACAGTTAGGTACTTTACGGTCTGGAATGGAGAAAGCCATCTTAAAATTAAATTAGTAAAACACAGAGTCATGACTAGGAATTTTTTTATTTTATATGAATGAGTGCTTGAAATAACCTAAGATTTTCTGGAAGGTGGGGTAGTTATAGTAGGATATAGTTTTAGTTATGTTTGTGTGTGTGGTTATGCTCTTTATCAGAATGTCCCTTTCCTCTTCAGATGAGGCTGGTTGACGTGGTGAAGGGAAAATCACAGGCAGGTTTCCTGGACTTGCTTACAGAGACACTTCCAGTCATTTTATAGACTTCCTCACGAAAGCGAGTGAGTGAAACTCTTCCTTCATGCATCGGTGGCCAACAGTTAAATTGGCGCGTTCCCTAGTTGTGTGTGCTGCTAATCAACCCAGTCCCTGGAAAATTGATGGATGCGCTCATTAAGGGCGGTTTCTTGCCTCTGGCTGCATTTTGGGGAGCCACCGGTGACCAGCGAGGCCGGGCTCCGCGTGCCAGAGCTGGCACCTAACGCTCCGCAGCCGTACATCTGCCTTCCTGCTCCCTTTCCAGGACTAAAGCCTCTTGTTTTAATACGTTGATCATCCTTTGTTGGGATTTTGTAGAAACACGAGTTAAACGATTTCCCAATTACAGTATTAAACCGAGGAAGGTTAAAACCCACAGCCTCCTCCTTTTAATATTAATTTGTTCTGTATTTTGTAATCTTCTATTGCTGACGTTTACAAATACCTTTTCTAAGGATGTTTTTTATGAGTCCAAGCCATCTGTAGGGTCAAAGCCTACAAAATCTCACAGCTCCCAGCCGTGAGCCTCTCTGGATGGGAGCACGTTTTGCAGAGTTGCTGGGGTTTATTTTAAGGAGGATACACCTGTTTCTGGTTAGAGGGTGAAGAGTGATTTACCAATTACCTCGACATGTTAGAACATGACATTTCATATTGCGGGAGCTTGTGCTGTCTGTTTAGTTACGGCCCCCAACCATGTCACCATCCGTTCCGAAATCAAGGGGGTGAAAAAAGCAGCAATCCCTGATGGGTGGCTAATATTTGCCCGTGCCGGAGCCACGGGAAGGGAGGTCGGTGCCACCGACCTTCGTTTTCCCGGCAGAGCTCCCGACCGAGATGAAGTGATGGAAGCGGGATGCCAGGACATCAGCTCCATCTCATTACTTTGGAAGCTGCCTGCACAGATGCTGCTGCTGTTGCTGCGTCGTCAGGGCATCGCTGATTTACATTCATAACACCTCCATTACAGCTCATTTGCTGCTACTTGTAATTAACCACTTCTTCCCTTGTCTTCCCACCTCCCCTTTCAGTAGCGTTGGGCTAAAACAGGGGAAAAAATAACCCACGGTCATTCTGCTTCGATTCCACCTATGTGGGATCACCCTTGTAAAGCCAAAAAATACATTAAACATTTGGGGAAATCGTATCAAATCGTACGCTTTGTGGCAAAGTGCTGTCATACTCAGAAAATAAGGTTTATAAAAATAGTATTAAGATGTCTCATAAAGTAGTAAAGCTGTCTTGTGGCCTCCTAGTTCACATGAGATTCATTCAAAAGAAAAACTTTATTGTTTAATTCCTGATAGTAAAAATTATTACTGGGCTTAAAAATTATGGGTCGACTGGATGTGTCTTACTCCATAGTTCTGAGAGGCTAAATGGTATTAAAATTGCTTTATTTATGTTTTCTGCTATGGGAGGTTGGTAAGATATTAGCCACTCACAGAACAGGTATGCTCTAAAAGCTTCTTCCTTGAGCAGAGCTCCACTTTTAATTGCAGTTTATCTTCCAATATTGCTTTTTATCTTCCTGTTTGCTTAGGGCAGTCCAAATGGAGAATCTCAATCAGATTTGGCCCTTGGTTAACAGTCAGGGTTTCGGCACAAAGTGTCCATCAGGCCTGGACGAGCATCTCCGCATCTTCCAACACCCACCCAACGACCTGTTGCTGTTTCACTTACACTTTTAGATAAAATCCTTATGCTCAAAACCATCAGAAAACCAGAAATGCTGCTGGTCCCAGAACCGGATTGCATTTATTTTGTGCTGGTCTCACGTGTTTGTGTCTCAACCCGTGGCAGATACTGGCAATGCGGAGCTGAGAGCTGCAGCTGGCAACATCTGGAGAAGGGGCTGCTGCAGTTGTTGGCATCTGGGAGGGCGGTACCTGGGAGGTGGCACGGGATTATCGTGTCCTGGGTGTCACTCCTCTGTTTTGATAAAGGAGGAAGTTCATTTCTTTGCTGTCATTCTGTCCTGCTCAAACAAATAAATAGAATTGTGCCAGGTTGCACTTGATTAACTCTAATTTTTTTGTTGAATAGAGCAAAATCGTGCAGTTGGCAACAGGAATGCTGCATGGATCTTGGATCATACAGAAGCCTTTATAGGTCTGTCTAGGATTTATGCTTTTTTGTGTATTAGAATTCCTAACAAATTACCTGCCTAGTGTAAATTTAGCTTTAATTAGTCCATCTACAAGCTACTATAATAAAAAATAACAAAAGGACCTGTATAGACGTGCCATAAGTGCATACATTTACCTCTTAAGGTTAGGGGACTTGACTGAGGTCAGCAGGGTAATATGTGCTGAATCTGAGTTTAGAATTAAGTAGTTAATGACTGCTGTTTTTTACACAAACTTTATAGGCTATTCATCCTAATACAGTATATATTTTTCCAGTGACCTGATTGGTTTGGGTCTCATTTACAGGTAAGAGGTTTTAATGGTCCCCAAACTTTTGTTTTCCGTCTTAACTAGAACCAAGCAGTGATATTTTGGCTTTCTTTGTTGATTCTGGCAGTAGCACTTCGAGCATAATTTCATTTTTTTAAGTTGTAATTTCGTTTCTTAAGCAGTTCCATTCTCTAGGAGTTGACCAGGGCACCAGAATGTACATTTTCATACGGCTTTGAACAGGGGAGCGGCATGAATCCTGCTCTCTCATGAGCATCACTGCTTCTTTCTACTCCAAACTTACACAGTTTATTAATTATTCTCCCTTTGATCAGAGACAATTTGTGATTTTGATTGCTGAATTTTAGACTTCTGTGAATCTGACCATTTTGATATTATTTCCCGCTCTCATCCATAGGCTGCAAAATCCTAATTGTAACAGGGCTCTATGTCTCATGGCTTGTAGGAAATGAGCCCATTGTCTTTAGACGTGTCATAGCGTGTTACTGGGTCATGTTGGCCATGGAGCAAGGGTTGCCCATGTTAATTGGAAATACTCAGGTTCAACAAGCAGTCTATCTTCTGAGCAGAAAATTCAAGTGTTATTTATTTTGTGATGCTGTTATTTAATGCCTTTCCTTTACAGGATTTTTTTTCTTGACTTTTTTCCTGTGTTTTCTTTACATTTTGCCCTGTTCGTCTCAGTACTCTTCAATGCAAATTGCTAAATTATTTTCTGAACGTGCTTTTTGATTCTTCCAGTGGTTATCACTGCGTTTTTAAAGCGTGAATCCTGGCATTTATAGGAGAAGATGCATATATCAGTCATGAAATAGCCTAACCAATTTTTTAAAGGCTTTTACAGTATCTGAGAAATGCGTTTCAGATTTTCTTGAACACGAGCTTCATTCTCAAGCAAATCACAGCTCTTTTCCTGCTGCTTATGAAGAGGGGATTTCCTAAATATTTTTGGGGTGCTTTGGCGTTTTAAAACATTTTGGCTTGTGTAGATGTGACCTGATATTTATGTTCCGTGCTGCAAAATTAGAAGCATGAAAAGCATAGAATCACATGGGGTTGGAAGGGACCTCTGGAGATCATCTAGTCCAACCCCACTGCCAAAGCAGGTCCACCTAGAGAAGGTTGCACAGGAACATGTCCAGGTGGGTTTTGAATGTCTCCGGAGAAGGAGACTCCACCACCTCTCTGGCCAGTCTCTTCCAGGGCTCTGCCACCCTCACAGTAAAGAAGTTCCTCCTCATGTTTAGATGGAACTTCCTCTGTTCAAGTTTGAGCCCATTTCCTCTTGTCCTGTCCCTGGGCACCACTGAAAAAAGACTGGCCCCATCCTCTTGACACCCATCCTTTAAATATTTATAGGTGTTGATCAGATCCCCCCTCAGCCTTTTTTTCTCCAGATTAAAAAGACCCAAATCCCTCAGCCAATCCTCATCAGGGAGATGCTCCAGGCCCCTGATCATCTTTGTAGCCCTCTGCTGTACCCTCTCCAGCAGTTCCCTGTCTTTCTTGAACTGGAGAGCCCAGAACTGGGAACTCCACCTTCTAACCCTAAAAGAATGTAAGAGGACACAAAACTGTTCAGGAGGAGAAATTTTCCCCCGTTACTGTTTGTGGAGCAGTTCCGTGTTAGAGGGTTTTGCCAATTCAGGTGCTCTGCACCTCTGTAAAGGATCGATAACTGAAATTGGAAAACTTGTCAATGTTTAAAAAAAAAAAAAAAGGAATCATAAAGATGCACTCCCTCTCACTGTCTTCTGCCTTTCCATTCATCTGCCTGCAATATGAAATCGAAGTACAGTCCTGAAACATTTAAAGCACACATTGAAGCCTGGGGAAAGGAATAGATAAAATAGATAAAAGTAATATGTGTATCTTTAAGGAGACCACTCGAGTGCCGTGTCTGTGGCTATAAACTTTATAAAGATGGACTCCCCTGTCAAGGGTGTGTTAAGACGGATAATATTCCCTAGCAAATGCTGCTCTGTGCCATATGCATTACTGGAAGCCAAAGAAGATCAGGATCGAAAGGTTTTGCGAGACAGGCTTTATAGATCCATGTGTAATAGACTACCTCTCTGTCTACACCGCTTCACTCGCAGTGAAAGCTTGCTCTGGCATGGGCTGATGAAATGCAGACCCTTTTCTTCCATCACATCCATTCTTCTCCCTTTGCCTTAACTAGACACGGTACTTTGGCCAAAATATTGCTATAACCCTCTCAAGAAAAAGGCGCACTCAACGCGGTCAATGCAGATTCTAAAACCAACTTACTTATGGATAAATTCAGTGTCAAATGAATCCAGTTCACCAGCTCTTCTCTACTAAATATTTTGGCTCCTTTAGGTAGAGAAATGGCAGATATTACTCTAGACAGTCTACAAAACGGGTTTTGGTGTTTTTTCAAGAGAATTGATTAAGGATAAAACTAATCTATGTAATGGCTCTATCCCAAGTTCTTTTTATTTTAAACCTGGAGACCTGTAACTCCTCTCTGGGTGCATAATGTGACACTGCAGGGGGCAGAAGTAGTCCTCAAGATCCTCAGTACCTGGAAAACCTCAGGTTTAGGTAGAGAAAGTTGTTATTTCGTTTTGGATCCTTGCAATACGGATGTGTGAAGGTCAAACTTCCTCATCTGCTTCTTGTTCTGGATATGGACTGTAAACTAATTGTTTTCAGACAATATCCAAATTAATACAGATGATCAGGCACTGTCCCTTCTTCTCCTTAATAGGACCTGTGTACGACTGAAACGTTTGTTAATTCTGTCAGACTTTGAGTTCAGTGCTTGGGGACAGAATTTTGGTAGGGCCTGTTGTGATAGGACACGGGGTAATAGCTTTAAACTGAAAGAGAGGATTTAAATGAGATCTCAGGAAGAACTTCCCTTTGAGGGTGGTGAGAGCCTGGCCCAGGTTGCCCAGAGAAGCTGTGGCTGCCCCATCCCTGGAGGGGTTCAAGGCCAGGTTGGATGGGGCTTTGAGCAACCTGGTCTGGTGGGAGGTGTCCCTGCCCATGGCAGGGGGATTGGACCAGATGACCTTTTAAGGTCCCTTCCAAACCAAACCATTCTGTGGATAGATCTCTGCCGAAAAGGAACTACTGAAATACTGATAATTTGCACCTCTTACTACAGTTTCTTGAACATGATACGCATTTTCCTGGGGTCTCTATTTTATGTGTGGAAATTCCTATTGTAGTACAATATACATTTCTCATTTTATCGTATATTGAAAGAAATGAGAAAAGCAGTTATTTCTTTCAAACTTTCCTTGCCACTTAACATGGGTCCCAGTTTCCAGCCATTTAGGAGATCCATTAAGCCACTGAGTTGCTCCTGTGCATGCATTAGTGACAGACTCGGCGTAATATGGAACAGGCTTGCTATATCATGGACACATTTATGAAGATTGATAACAGCCAGGGTTCAGTGTTAACTTTTATTGTCAAACAGGCTGCAGGAGAAACTGCCTGGTATTGCTTTTGCTTTGATTTATGAAAAGGTTGCTGCATGAAAAAGGCATCGCATAAACCAGCTCTGCTGGCAGTAGCATTATAAAATAGAGCCCTAAGTAGACCAAACAATAACTATCTATAATTATGTTCATTATTGTCTCTCTCAGCTTTGGTGGGGTGCTTGCCCTCGCTGCCACCTTCGCTTTCGAGTGGACTCACCTTTCCCACCAAGTGGGATGAGCGTGATAAAATCCTGCTGGTTTATATGGGCAGTACCCCCAAAGAGACCTTTTTTGTGTGTGTTTGTGCCGTGAAATGAAAGAGGTCGTTTAGATTTTACCTACTTGCCGAAGTGATACCGGGAGAAGGAGGACGAAAGGTCTTTAGGAAAAAAATTGCTGTTTCTGTTACAATTTCCATCACTGGGGTATTTTGCCCAAAATCATTACTGTTCTCCTGTAAGGGTTATTTCAGACTGGGTTATATTTAGAGCCCTTAAAAACAAAAGCAAAAAGCCCAGCATAATGGCAAAGATCACCGGTTTTCATCTGTAGATGGCAAGAAGAATGATTTTCTTTCTCTTAGCCTAGTACCATCCTTTGTAACGAGATGTGCTGCAGCAGGAGCAAGTTGGGTTCTTCAGTTAGCAGCAATTAGCAGTAAAACTTTAGTGAGAACCAGCTGAAATCAAGGGGCATGACCTCACCGGGAAAACGGGAAAAATTTTAGCGATTTGTCGAACTTTGTCAAACTTGAGGTACTTTAACTAAAAAGTATTCCTCTTAAACTTTAACTAAACTTTAACTAAAAACTATCTGGACAAAAAAAAAAAAATAGGGGCTTAAAAAATATGCTTGATAAGGTTATGAAACACCAAGGCATCAGAATCACTTCTGTGGTTCAGACTGAAGTTCCATTAAATAATCCAGTGTCTAATTAATGCTGCCAGCACACAGCAAGCATGTAAGGAGAGAGCTCTGTGAGCTGGCAATGATGTTTCCCTGCAGTAACCTCTACCTTCTGGTGTTAAACTTCTTTCCAGGTACCAGCATGCCTCAGTGAAAAGTTATGAAGGGAAAAATAATTTTAAAATAATGAAAAATCATGAAAAAAACATGAACGTTGTGTCTTTCAACTCATCTCTCTAAGCTCAGTTCAGCATTTGTTCGTGGTGAGAGGTGCATCTTCCCTCGCAGGATGCTCAAAGGGATGCTGGGAGCATTATGTTTTAATATTTCTATAACACATTGTACAAGGGCATTAAAACTAAGATATATTATAGCAAGGTCCGGTACCCACTTATTATCAGCGTGTTCACAGGGTGATTATTACTCTGGGTGTGTGTTTGCTCACACGTTGTTGTTGTTGCAGCCCAGTTGATTATATTTGATGAAAAAGGTGGCTCACCACAGCCCGGTGCAAGACCTGGGGAAGTGCATGTAGCCTTTCTCACGTATCTGAGTGTATCCAAGCCTTTTTCGTTAAATAACTTCATGCCCACATGAAAAATTGGCATTTGTTCTACTATCTCTTAAGATTGCAACCTTCAGTTCCCTTGAGTAATCATCACCCACGGGAGCAGTGATGCTTGAAGTGTTTAACTGGTGATTGCTTTTTCTGTACGCTACTTCTGCTCGTAATATCTCTTATTTTTTGGTCAGTGACAGGTTTTCGGGCCTCTTATGGCTGAAGAAAAGAGTTAAACTTATATTGCTCTAGAGAGTAATATTTGGATAATAATGTGCCACGAGGTAGTGTCTTGTGATGCTTACACTGAGTGCAGCAGTTGACCTTTGAGAAACATGTCTCCTTATTAGAACACATTATATGGCACCTATATAAAGGGAAAAGGTTTTTTTTTTTTAGTGTAGTAGTGTGAGGTGCTGCGAAGATTTTATTACCACGATTTGGAGATGATCATGTTGCTCGTGAGTTTACAAAGCCTGAAGTGAGTTGCATAGCTCTTGGGAAATAAATGGCAGTAATAAATCTACAAGGTGGTATCGCTGCCGTCTGTTTGCTTTATGCTGCTCATTTGGGTTCTTGGTCCTTTTTTCGGTCGGTCTGTATTCTTTTGTGTGTGTGTTTGTACGTTTTACACACAGAGTGATGTAACGTTACTGTGGGAAATTTAACATAGGGACAGGAATCAAATTAAAACACTGTCTCCCACAACATCCTCACTGGAAAATTAAGGAAGTGTGGGCTAGATGAGGGGGCAGTGAGGTGGACTGAGTCCTGGCTGTGTGACAGAACTCAGAGGGTTGTCATTAATGGAGCAGGGTCAAGTTGGAGGCCTATAACCAGTGGTGTCCCCCAGGGGTCAATTCTCGGCCCAGTCCTATTCAACATATTCATCAATGATCTGGACAAGGGGACAGAGTGTATCCTCAGCGAGTTTGCTGATGATACCAAACTGGGAGGACTGGCCGACACTCCAGAGGGCTTTGCTGCCATCCGGTGTGACCTGGACAGGCTGGAGAGCTGGGCAGAGAAGAACCTAATGAGGTTCAACAAGGGCAAATGTAAAGTCCTGCACCTGGGGAGGAAGAACCCCAGGCACAAATATAGGTAAGGGGTAGATCTTCTGGAAAGTACTACTGAGGAAAAGGATCTGGGAGTCCTGGTAGATGGCAGGCTCTCCATGAGCCAGCAATGTGCCCTTGTGGCCAAGAGGGCCAATGGAATCCTGGGCTGCATAGGGACAAGTGTGGCCAGCAGGTGGAGGGAGGTCATTCTCCCCCTCTACTCTGCACTGGTGAGGCCACAACTGGAATACTGCGTCCAGTTCTGGGCTCCCCAGTTCAAGCAGGATAGGTAACTACTGGAGAGTCCAACGTAGGGCAACCAAGATGTTTAAGGGATTAGAGCACCTCCCTTACGAGGAAAGGCTCAAAGAGCTGAGGCTCTTCTGCCTTGAGAAGAGAAGGCTGAGGGGAGACCTCATCTATGTTTACAAGTTCCTAAAGGGTGGGTTGAAGGATGATGGAGCCGGACTCTTGTCAGTGGTTTCCAGTGATAGGACGAGGGGCAACGGGTACAAGCTGGAACATGGGAAGTTCCATTCAAATATGAGAAAGAACTTCTTTATGGTGAGGGTGGCAGAGCCCTGGAACAGGCTGCCGAGAGAGGTTGTAGAGTCCCCTTCTCTGGAGATTTTCAAGACCCACCTCGATGCAGTCCTGAGTGATGTGCTCTGGGCAATCCTGCTTAGCAGGGGAGTTGGACTAGATGATCTCTAGAGGTCCCTTCCAACTCTGTCAAATCTGTGAATCCGTAAAATGGACAAAATATCAATGGAAGTGGATAAAATTGCGTATTTTTGCCACATTCATATAGAAGCAGGTGTCAAACTGCTGCAAAATTAATTTTTCCTTTAAAAATTAGAAATATTCTGTTCTATTTTTATATAGTACATAATGCCAGTTGATATACCCAAGTAATCCTGCAGCAGCAAACCACCAAATGTGACAAACCGCCGGCGTCAGCCACTTCCGTGAGAAATATCTGCCAAAACATCAATTAAATTTCCCAAAGACTAGATTTACCTTATCATGAGCTCTAGCTAGGTCTGAAGAGTAATTCCTTTGCTGCTTGCCACTGCCTAAACCTCCGTAGTGCCAAAAAGCCCCCCGAAAAGTCCTAACAGCAAGAAATGGCACCTCCTGGTGTCGTTTGTTGCCGTGATCTTTGACGTGGTGGCTCATGAACAGCTGAGGGAGTGGAATCTTGCCAGTCTTCATTGAATAATTTTCTGGGCGGAGTAATGAGACAGAGCTCAAGTGATGCCACATGCGAACTCTAAAAATAATTTGCGATCTGAATTTACATTATGAGGCTCGAAATGCAGGCGTTGATGTGCTGATCACGTATCCGGGGAAGTGAGGGGGTTTTTGCTCAATGCAGACTGAGGAGATTTGACTCTCGCGGTGGAATTAGTTTGGGTTTTGTTCTGCCGAGCGGTTGGACAGGCTTACTTTTGTCTGAGGTGATCGTTCTTCCTCTCTTCAATTTGACAGAGATACGAACTGGTTTTGATCAGTGCAAGACCAAGAAGTTCTTTTTATAGTACATATGTCATATAGGTGCATTACATGGATAAAATATAGTCAATGTAAAAAAACCTGCTCCTTCCAGAGTTTCTTCTGATTAAAGACTGTCATTACTACGCTCTCTTTTCTACTCTCCAAAGGCATGCATGCCCCTGTTGGAAGTCTAGAATTTGTATCTTTATCATCCATGTGATTGTTTATTTTAGTATCCTGGTATTCAGTAAAAACTGTTCCTTAAGCTAAAAAAAAAAACGTTCATCCTAAATTTGGGTAATTCCAACATGTGGTTCCCTTTGCAGCTGCAAGGACCAGCTGTGTGTAAGGTACATTTATATAATAATATGCTGGTGTACTTTGTATTTTAAGGAGTTTTTTCTTCTGTTTTTCAGGGAGGGGAATTTTATAAACGAATAGTGATTTGGCATAATAAAAGTCCATGAATATCAATTTATATAAAAATATTCAATCTAATTTTGTCTGTCAGGGCTGATGGGAGTCTTCTCTTCTTTGGAAGACATGCTCATCAAGCTATTTTGAGTATCAGCAGTCACAGGAGGTCAGATCAGTGGTACCCCTGGCTTGTTGGGCGATGCCTAGGAGGGGGTATTTAAGGAACACTGTAAAAATAGAGGAAGTTTGCAGTGATATCATTTTACCTTCAAACAAGGAGTGGAGTGGGGCATCCTGAGCCAAACATTGTATTTTTGCTCGTAATTTCTCAATGGAATTCTCTTACGTTACTTATAATTATGTTTTGAGCCCAAATATGCTTATGATAACCCCAGTATAGAATCATCATAGAATCATGGAATAGTTTGAGTTGGAAAGGACCTTTAAAGGCTATCTGGTCCAACCCCCTGCCATGGGCAGGGACATCTTCAACTAGATCAGGTTGCTCAGAGCCCCGTCCAACCTGACCTGGAACATTTCCAGGGATGGGGCATCCACCACCTCTTTGGGCAACCTGGGCCAGTGCCTCACCACTCTCACGGGAAAGAATTTCTTCCTAAGATCTAATCTAAATCTCCCTTATTTAAGTGTAAAACCATTCCCTCTTGTTCTGTGGCTCCCCTCCTTGATCAAGAGTCACTCAACAGCTTTTCTGGAGCCGCTTTAGGGACTGGAAGGGGCTCCAAGGTCTCCCCGGAGCCTTCTCTTCTCCAGGCTGAACTACCCCAGCTCTCTCAGCCTGTCCTCCCAGCAGAGGGGCTCTAGCCCTCAGATCATGTCCATGGCCTCCTCTGGTCCCGCTCCAACAAGTCCAAGTCCATCTTACGTTGGGGGCCTCAGAGCTGGAGGCAGCACTCTCGGGAGGTCTCCCAAGAGCGGAGCAGAGTAGAGGGGCAGTATACTCTAGCAGTGAGTACTGGCTTTTCATTATGTGTTGTTTGGAAGAGGCTTGAATTATTTTTTTTCGTTTTAACTCAACTGCTAGAAAACCTCACTGTCTGCCTCTCATCCATGTGCCATTGAGGATTTCACAGATCCATCTCAAGTTCACTTGCGATTGTCTTTCTCTGGACTGAAGAGATCTAGTCCTAATGTAATGTCCACAGAGTCTGAACCGGTTCAATCAGTCATTAATTAGGATTCACAACCAGGAAATCCTTTCTGATCCTCACCCTAATTTCTTCCTGTTATGAGTCCCAGCCCAACAAGGGATTTAAGAATGTGCATAACTTCCCACATGCAAATGTGGAATTACTCACTTCTCGAAGTTCTGCTCATATTTATGTGCTTTGCCAGATTTGAGATCGTAAATCCTCCCTGTTAATCTCAGGGCTGCTCTTCCCTCCTTGTATGCAATAAATAAGTTGTTGCAATACAAGGAATGGTTTCCACTTTGCTTGTGCTAAAAGCGGAACTGACATCCTACCAACGTACCAGGTGTTTTACCAGGTGGGAAATATTCACTAGATTTAAAAAAAACCCCGTTCTCTAAAGGTCAATGGTACTATCTGCCAGTCTTCGCTGTTAAACCAGGTTTTTGTCAACATATTGAACTTGACTTAGTACTCTCTAGACATAATTAAACGTCTGTCTTCGAGCGGCGTATGAGTGTGTGAATATGCTGGAATGTGTCTTGTCTCCTCTTTCTCATCTCCATCCCTAAATTTCAAAGGTCAGAATGTTTGAAATAGATTTTTATTTGCTTTTAAGAAGGTTGGGTGGGAGGTGAATGAGAGGAGGACAAACATTTGCCCGTGGTTTTGTCGGTGCTGGGATTTTAGGCGAAAGAGGCTAAAAATAACATGGGCAAGAATCACACTAGAGCTGATCACTGGTGGCACAAAGGACACATATATCAGCAGATGGAGTAAGTTGTATTCCGACTTCTGCATAAGTCATTTCTTTAGTATTGCTCCACACATTTATCATTCTCAATTGCAGAGCAGAAACGACTGTGATTTCTCTTCCGCCATTTCACCATTTGTTAGGCAAATCCTTTCTTTTACACCTCTTGGAAAAGTCACACTGTGTACTCAAGTGTAAATAAAAGCAAGAACCAACTCTGCCAGGACTTGATCTTTTGCTTCCCACACGGTAATTTGGAGGGCTCTGTGTGGGCACAGTTTGATTACGCATTGCTTCATAACATCAGCTGTGGATATTCAGAAATCAGAGCCCCGCTATTACTTCCAAATGATTTTTAGAAGAACAGAACCAGTTGGTTTGGGCTTTACACGTTTGGTAATGCGCTTTCAAGTCATCGCCTACTTAATGTGCAAAGACAATTTTTAAAAAGAATCTAATATAAAGAGTAAATTAATTTAAAACCTAAAAATAATGGTGCAGCAGTAGGGACCTTCATTACCATGTGCCCTTTTGTCTTTCTCCCCGTTACGTGTTTTGCGGCTATTTTCTATACTGTAAACAAGTCCTGCACATTCGCTCAGCAGAGATGCTGTTGGAAGTGGCTCTTTTTGGAAGAGATAATCTTAAAAAAAAAGAAGACACCCCTCCTCACCGCCACCTTTTTGTGTCAGGATGGAAAATACCCCTATCTTACTGCTGTTTCAGACCTGTTGCTTACGCTTTGTCTTTGAGCTGCCCTTCTCTCTGGGTCTTCTCAGCTGGGCTTACGTTTCACTCTTGCTGACTCTTTATGCAAAATATCTCAAACACGGCCTTTCTTGTCCATCTGCTCAGCAAATCCACCACAACTCAGGCTACCAGTTACTGCAATGTGGTGGTATTATTATTATTATCATCATTATTATAATTATTGTCATTATTATTAGTAGCAGTAGTATTGTTATTATTCTTGATGTTATTGTTGTTGTTGTTTGCCCCCTGGCCACGAGAAGTGAAATCTTACCTTGATGGGATCTGTTGAAAGCGGTACTGCAGATAATTTCCTACCCTGGATCCTACCCTGGATCTCCTGCCACTGGTGTCCCCATCAGTGTTACCCCGTGCGAGTCACATGGCTTTGCTTTTGAAGCCCCACGTGTCCCATTTCTGCTTCTCTGTTGTTTCCAGTTCCCTCTGGACCACTCCTGACACCACCTTCCATCCCTCACTCATCTACTTTTCAAACAAGCGCCAAGTTCCGCTGTTTCTCCGAAGGAATTTCTGGTAGACGTAGACAATGTGGATTGATTAACTTCCCACGAATCCCTCCAAAAATACTCTGGGTTTCTTATAAAGCACTTGAAAACTGTCACTTAGTGTGTGTGTGTCTCTCTCTATATATATATACTCTCATGATAATATATATATTTTTTCATGAGAGTATTTATATATGTGTGTTTATATATGCTCTCACGATAATATATATATTATACTATATATAGCATAATGTATTATCATGAGAAAATATATATATTTTATCATGAGAGTACAGGTTGCCTCAGTTTCCTTGTCTGACCATCGACTTGTTTTTTCATATCTTTGTGTGCATTATAAGTGTGTTGAGAAGAAAAAAATCCTCCTTTTTTTTTTCCTTTGCATGCTCCTTAGTGCAGTTGGGGTCTGGCCACAGTGTGATCCCTCTCCTACATCAGTAGGAGTAAATAAAAGAGGTAAGGACATCATCTCCAGCACTCTCCCATGATGGTGCATTGGGTCTAATTAATACCATGTTCATTAACAGGGTTTTGTTTTAGAGCTAACACTTCCCTGGACAACGCCAGGCATGACTGGGGGAACAGCACACATGTGGGACCATCCCCAGTTTGGATGTAGGTGTAGATGGAGAGGGACTCTTTATCAGGGAGTGGAGGCATAGGACAAGGGTTAATGGTTTTAAACTGAAAGAGGGGAGATTTAGATTAGATATTAGGAAGAATTTTATTTCTGTGAGGGTGGTGAGACCCTGGCCCAGGCTGCCCAGAGAAGCTGTGGCTGCCCCATCCCTGGAGGGGTTCAAGGCCAGGCTGGATGGGGCTTTGAGCGACCTGGTCTGGTGGGAGGTGTCCCTGCCCAGGGCAGGGGGGTTGGAACATGTGGATGTGGATGAGGATGATGATGATGATGTGGATGTGGATGTGCTGAGCTGCTTGTTTGGAGGGGAAGGCAGGATTTTACCCGTGAGAGACACAGGTTGTGCCGTATTGTACTGCTTGGCCACGACCCAGAGGATCATCTCTGGTCTGTTTATTTAGTAGTACAGAGGTAGCCCCAGATGCCAAGGGTTACTCAAATCAAAACAGATGCTTTTGATAGGTGTCAGCATTTTAATGAGGAATAAAATTGAGCCCTGGATACTTCTGGCCTTCTAATGGCACTACTTTTTGTAATGCATGCTGATTTTTTGTTGCTGTTTTTTTCGCCATATTTTATGACAGTTGCCTGAAGTCTTGATCTGGTGGGATTATGCCAGATACCTGCACGGTTGGAAACTCATCAGCGATTCAGATTCCTTCAGTCAGAGTGTCAGTTTTATCACAAAACTTGTAAAGCTTACCGTGGTGATTTCAAATTTCCTCTTTAGTAGACATTTTGTTTGAATGCCATGAAGGGGCTCCTTTCTCGGCGCCCCCGGGAGTACAATAAGCTATGCTCTTTGAGAGAGGCTAGATGACTACAAAGTTACCTTCATTAAATTTTCTCTCCTTGCTTTAGCATAGAATATTTCTTTTCAAAACCTTCCCTCGTTTTCTTTTGTGTCTTCATCCTATTACCTTGATGAGATTGCGGTGCATCAGCTTGATGGAAAAGGTGGGTGCGGTGCCTCCCTTGGAGGTTTATTCCGGCGCCTAGAAATATTCCTCTGGCGTGTGAGGTGCTTGAGGAGCAGCTGGGAAAGCGAAAAGCAGATCAAGTAATTGTAAACTTAATAAAAACACACTGTTCCTAGCGTGCCATGTGGCGTGCGTGCGTGCGCTCTGCAGATCAGGCTGCGGTTCCTATTGACTTTTGCGAAGAAAGGCATTTTAGATCTCACGTGTGTCGATTCCGTAAAGTAGTTATTGAGTTGCGCTGGATGGAGATGGAGATGTGGCAGGGTTCCGTGGCGGTCCTGGTTCACGACTACAGTATGTATTTTTACCTTCAGTTTAGTTGTGGAATTCCTAAGTGATAAAATAAATAAGTCAATAAATAAAATGATGGGACACTTTCCCTGCCATGGGCCCCAAAATACAAATATCCCTCTCAGGAATCATAGAATTGCCTAGATCTGAAGGGACCTTGGACCATCTAGTCCAACCATCAACCTGATAAAAGCCATCACTAAACCCCAGGAGATGGGGTACTTCAGGGAAAGGACCTCCTGCCCGAAGCAGGGTGAGCTCTGGGACCAGACCAGGTTGCTTTGTCCATTCAAGTATTTCAAACCTCCACATTTTCACCATAGATTCCATATAATTCTTTGCTGTGAGGGTGGTGAGACACTGGAACAGGTTGCCCAGGGAAGCTGTAGATGCCCCATCCCTGGAGGGGTTCAAGGCCAGGTTGGATGAGGCTTTGAACAACCTGCTCTGGTGGGAGGTGTCCCTGGCCGGGGCAGGGGGTTGGAACTGGATGATCTTTAAGGTTCCTTCCAAACCATTCTATGATTCTGTGATTCTATGATAATTACTGGTCTTGCACTTTTTACCATTTCTTACAAGCTTTTTCCTCAGTTAAGTCGCACAGCCCCTGCGATGCTTCTGTAAAATGACCCTTATTTATAGGAATTTTAGAGAAGTTCTGTGTTAGGGAAGTATTTTGTTCCCCTTTTGAGGCATTTCATTGCTGTTGGCTGTTTCTGACCATCCGTCTGAGAGTCCTGTCATCCATCATTAAACAGAAATCAATCGGAAACCCTTCGGTGGGGTTACTATAATGGACATTGCAACCTTCTTTCCTGACCGGGAGATCCTGGAGCACGTGCTTTATAGCCATCTCATCTTAGACAGTAATCTCATTTAGCATTTTCCCAAAAGTGCAAATAGTGCATTAGGGGAGCGTAACAAGCACAGCAGATCGATACGGAGACGGTGCTCTCCTTCAACAGATTAATCCAAGAAAACGGACTTGGTTGACTTGAAGGAAGTGGCCCCCTTCTCACTGAGCTACCTTTGGGTCTGCAGTGCCTGGAAGGACAGGCCCTGCTTTGAAAAATCACCAGTGAAAAGTCGTCGTATGAAAACAAGTCACCGTGGGGCAGGAGATGACGTGTCTTACAGGGCTCCCGTACCGTCGGCAACGTAAAGAGACCACTGAAGTGTTCCAGTAAGGGATAATGCGTGGACTTCGAATGGTCACTAATGGCACGGCTGAGGGAAAACAGCAATCAAAAAAAAAAAGCTCCTTAATGTGGGTTAGAGTACCCCCACTGAAATGGCTTTAAATACGTTTACGCAATTTATGGAGCAAGCAACCAGCAGCCCATTTCCTTTGCTCTTCACCTTTGTATAAGAAGTCACTTAAAAATCACTTGTGAATGAAGGCACAGCTGGGTTTACTGTGTGTATTTGTTGTTAACTCACGGTCTCTTGTATCGGTTTATCAACCCAGACCGGGGTTTCAAGCATTTAAAATGAGCTCTGGTTTAGTTGGACCTGAATTGTCACCACTGAGTGTCTTGTGGCTACACAGAGGGTACATGGTGCTCCCTCTGGTACGCCATCCCGATGCAGACTGTGCCATACTCAAGGTGTGCACCCATTTATGGTTGTACGTTTTGATGCTTAACACGCTTTTTGAAGTGCTTGCTGATCTCAGCAGAGGGGGGATTAAGGGAAAATCCTCATCCGTAAGAACCCACAGAAGTTTGAACTTTCAGATCATAAAGTGTGTACGCACCTGGGACTGCTTTTAAATTCCGTTTTTGGCGTTTCGCAGGTGTATGGTAATGAATGAAAAGAGTAAGAGGGATGTTTTATATAGATATATACTGTAAAATCAAGGCGACCTAACATCCTTTGGGGGTTTTTTTGGTACTACATCTTGAGTGGTTGCCAAGAAGTCAATTCCCCTGAGGAACAGCATTGTGTTTCACGGTTCACTTTCTTACTGTAGTAAAATAGAGATCAGCCTGGGCCAATCAGCAAAATAAGAAGGAACAGAATATTCATCTGAGGATACTGTGGCCGATGAGACTCATTTCTTTTTTTACGACCTTATTGAAATAAAATAACGTGGGCTGGAATGGATGTTAGAGCAACCACTGTCGGGATTTCCCGGCAGGGTAAATGGGAAGGTGCATTAAGGATATAGTTCACAGGCGTAAAGCAAATGGTTGTTTTCAAGGCATATGAACTATAAATGTTTCTTTAAATTTTCATGGGGTTTTTTCCTACCGTTGGAATATTTTATTTTTGGTGTGAAAGGGGTTTAACTGTGATTTGATTGTCTCTTACAGAAATGAGTGCCTTAAAAAGTATTTGTAAAGTATTTGTCCACTTAGCTTAAAATTTCAATGGACATTTCCTCTCTGGAACACTTCACCAACCCCCTTATTTTTGAAATAGGAAAGTATTGTATTCCCCTTTTAATTCTGTGGCACTATCAGTGTGAATAACATTTTATAATTAATGCAAACGTCAAGATTTTTGTCCAAAAGAGGTTGGATTTTACAGGACAGACTAAAGAAGCTTCTGTTCCTTTGGCTTCCGTTGAAGGCAAAAAGTGTGTTGCATCAGCCAACAAAATGGCAAGAGTAATGAATCCATACAGTAAAGAAAACAGACAAAATTCCTAAATAACTTGCACATCTGGCGTCAGGATTAGAACTGAGGTGATGGGAAGGAGGATGGGCCAAAAATAGAGACTATCATCAGATCAGCAGAAGTAAGTTGTGTAATTTGCTGATGGTAGCAGGATTTTTGTATTTTCGAGGTCAACCCAATGGGTGATTTCACTTTTATGCAGGAGCAATATTTAATCAGTAGCAAGATGTATATGTTCATAGGACTATGCAGTGATGTAGCTCTCCTGTGGTTCTGTGACTGCTTTTCTAACGTAGGTGAGATCAGATGTGCTTCGTCGTCAATGGGGTCTTCAGTCTTTAGGAAGTTAGGTGTTAATTTTCTCTGCCAGCTGAAACCTGAGTACTGGATCAGGAGAACACTTGTGGTCCAAGTCGCCGAATTTCTGCAGCTCACGTTGATGTTTGTATCTGATTTTACCCACTTTATAGCCCAAATAGCTCTAGGAACAGCCTTTTTTTATAACTTTGTTCCTTCTTTTCTATTATGTAGTTTACTTCTTTTAAATTTTTTTTTAAAAGAATTGCATCTTTCCTGAAATCTTTTTGAGAAGGAACCCAAAATGTTCTTTTCTCTTTCCCCAGACGGTACGAGTCTCATCCAATCTGCGGTGATCTGCAGGATAAAATTCTACAGTGTTACCGGGAACACGCTCAGGAGACCCTCAGCTGCTCTGCCCTGGCTAGCCAGTACCTGCACTGTGTCAACCATGCCAAACAGGTGAGTCTAGAAGCATTGCACGGGATTCATGATGGAATGAGGAAGAGAGGAAGACTATGGGATCATCCAATTAGTCCGTCTTACACGCTAAAGCAGCACCATTCCCAGTATGTATGTTCTCATGAGCTCAGTGGAGTCCACTTTGAATTTATTCAAATGCCAGGGTTTCTCTCTCTTCCCTTGGGAAGCTCTTATTTAGCGCAGTGGATATCACTGTTGGCAGATGTTTCCTTCTATCTGCAGTTTTAGCAGCAAAATAAGGGGATTAAACTATGTGGGACTATTTGTAGTGTCACCACTTTTAGTAAGAAATTAATGGATGGCTCAAACTGGACTGCTCGCTGCTTGGAAGTCTTGATTTCTTTTATGTTATGTGCTCTGAAAGTCTAACACTTCCCTTTGCCTGGTCTTACCATCCTATATCCTAGGGTATGGGTTGTTCCTATAAATTATAAGCTTTTTTATTAGTGCAGCTTTATTAGTGCAGCATAAGGGAAAATGATAATAATATATACATTTTCCAGTTAAGCTAAAATTTCGAGATATTATTCTTTTTCAACAGTTTACATCATTCAAATATAGAGAGGCATATGTTGACCTCAGCTGTGTTCTTAAAGAATCCAGTTGCAAACGTGCTCAGAGGCCACATACATAGTGTATTTTAAAAGTGCTTAAGTAAGTCTGTTGATCTTTGTTTCTGCTAAAATCTATGAGTTAATATTTAAACATCTGAAAAGGTGTGCTCTAATGTGTTAGCGGAGACCCAGCCAGCACGTCTAGTATTTGATAATGATAATAATTTTCACTTGAGTTAATTCTACCTGTCCCAAAAAGTAGTAAGACCGTGACTATAATCATTCACCGTGACCTTTTCGCAGTTACACTGGTGCAGTCTTGCTCTGGTCAACCTGGGCCAGGGTCTCACCACCCTCACAGCAAAGAATTCCTTCCCGAGATCTCATCTAAATCTCCCCTCTTGCAGTTTAAAACCACCCCCACCTCATCCTATGGCTCCCCTCCCTGATGAAGAGTCCCTCCCCAGCTTTCCTGGAGCCCCTTGAGGGACTGGAAGGGGCTCTAAGGTCTCCCCGGAGCCTTCTCTTCTCCAGGCTGAACTCCCCCAACTCTCTCAGCCTGTCCTCACAGCAGAGGGGCTCCAGCCCTTCCAGCATCTCTGTGGCCTCCTCTGGCCCTGCTCCAACAGCTCCATGTCCTTCTGCTGTTGGTGGCCCCAGACCTGGAGGCAGCACTTGGGGATGTCTCCCCAGAGCAAAGCAGAGGGGCAGAATCCCTCCTCCCCCTTGCCCTGCTGGCCACGCTGCTGGGGATACAGCCCAGGATGTATTTGGCTTTGTGGGCAGCTAGTGCAAATTGCCAGCTCATGTTGAGGTTCTCATCACCCAACACCCCCAAGTCCTTCTCCTCAGGGCTGCTCTCCAGCCATTCTCTGCCCAACCTGGATTTGTGCCTTGGATTGCCCTGACCCAGGTGCAGAACCTTGCAATTGGCCTGGTTGAACTTCATGAGGTTCACACGGGCCCATGTCTTCAGCCTGTCCAGGTCCCTCTGGATGGCAGAAACACCTTTGGTGTTTCTCCTGCCCACTTAATGCACCAAAACCTGAGCTCCTTCGTTTCCTTAAAAACTCTACAACCTATCAGATCTCATTATTTTTTTTCCTGATTTTTTAGCCTGAGGCTTTCTTTCATAAAGCTACTGACACTTTATTAATTTTGGAAAGATGGTTGAGCCATGCTCAGACACCCGAGTATTTAGAAGTGCAACCAGCTTTGTCCAGTGCCTTCCTTGGGCACAGGAGCTTCTACGGCTCCAGCCCCAAATTTTGGTTATCCCCATCTTCCCAAAGCTCTACAGTTCCCCATAGAACTGGATTTTTTTTTAACTAGATTTTTTTTTGTTTCAATTGAATTGTCAATTTTTTAGTGAATTCCTACTATGACAAACAATAATTGGTGTGTATATTTTATTCTAAGTTTTCCCTTAGTGTGATTTTTGTATCCCAAACTCCAGTCTGAAGTTACTGGACGATGGGTGTTTCTAAGACATTTTAGAAAAAAGGCCATTGAATAATATTAGGTTGTTACGTAGTGGACTAGCTTTTTACTGTGGCTTGCACCTTCTGGAACACTAATTGCCTGTATTTATAATTCTATATTATTTTTAAAAGTAACTAGAAAATTTAGAAAATGACTTAGACATGTTTAAGCTATAACTAAAGTTTGTATCTGATGGGATTTTCTTCAGAAGACTGTGATGAGGCTGAATTAATTCATGTTCAGAAGGTGCAGGAAAAGGAAATTGCATAAATATGAGCATTAGGTTTTTGAACCCTTTTAAACACCTTTTTTGTTGAAGATCTTCAACCAAGCCTGTCAAGTAGTTAAAAGTGTTTCCTAAATGCTTCTTATTCTCTTTCACACACGCTTCAAGATGAGAATTCATAGAGGTTTCTCTCTTATGATAACAGAGAACGAGAAGCCTTTCATGATAGAAATATTTGCAAGCAGGAACAATTGTTTTTCATAATGAACATCAGTCCTCTCTAGCTCATCCTCCATGTGTTGCAGCTGTAATTGTAATTATTTTTACTCGCTGATTGCCCAGAAGTCCAGACAGTTACTTTGAAATAATTGCTAAATGCTGTTATAAAATACTGCAAAATGACCTGCTCTGTGTGCTTGGTTGGGAGGCAGAGGAATGGGATAAATAGCAGGTTCAGAAATGAAGAAGTTAACCCACAGTGGCTACAAGAAACAAACAAAAGAAGAAAATTTGCTAGAGGGAATAGAGCAAGATATTGAAAACCAAATAAGTTAACTAATCCGATTTCCTGGCGGTGAGTCTGGGCACTTGTGCTCGGGCTGAGCACACTCTGTGCTTTTCATAAATTGAATTTATTGACTCCTCTTTCTTCCCTATCTTGCTTATAATTATCTCACCCTCTCTTCTGTATGCTCCTTATTTCTCATCCTGTCTGTAATCTCATGTCTCTATCTGTCCTTTTCTCCCCTTGTTAGAAAGGCCCAGAGAGCTGTTAATTCAGAGGAGTTTGACACATTGTTGTATCTTCACTTTAAATCTTTTCCCAAAGTCATGAGAAGCTAGTGAGATAAATTAAACTCTCTTATTAATGTTTGCATTTTATTGTAATAGTAACGGAGAGAAAAACCTACTTAATGGAGCCATTAAGGGGAAGATACTAGGATTGTGTGTGGCATGTAATTGTGCTCCCACTGCTGAAGTAACTCCAGCCAGACCAGCACTAATATGGACAATCCAGTGCTGGGAGGACAGGCTGAGAGAGTTGGGGGGGTTCAGCCTGGAGAAGAGAAGGCTCTGGGGAGACCTTGGAGCCCCTTCCAGTCCCTAAAGGGGCTCCAGGAGATGGGGAGGGACTCTTGATGAGGGAGTGAGCAATAAGACAAGGAGGAAGGGTTTTAAACTGCAAGCGGGGAGATTTAGATGAGATCTCAGGAAGAAATTCTTTTCTCTGAGGGTGGTGAGGCACTGGCCCAGGTTGCCCAGAGAAGCTGTGGCTGCCCCATCCCTGGAGGGGTTCAAGGCCAGGTTGGATGGGGCTTTGAGCGACCTGGTCTGGTGGGAGGTGTCCCTGCCCATGGCAGGGGGTTGGAACTTAATGATCTTTAAGGTCCCTTCCACCTCTAACCATTCTATGATTTTATGATTTTTATCACTTATTCTAGTGTACCATCCACTGATATGGACAAGGTGGCTGTTAAAATACCCTTTTTTAATTATTTTTTTTCTTTCCTCTGGGCTACAGGGAGTCCTAATTCCTAGATGGAAACACAACCAGACTATAGTTTAATGAAGCCTGTGCAGTAGTTTCCTGTTAAACCATTGAATTCCACAGGGATGCAAGTCTCTGCAGGCAGGTTAGATTTGAAAGTACTTCAAAGAAGGGATACCAACAGCTGCTGGTGTCTGACAGCCTGGCTACAAAATGTTATTCTTCAGCCTCTTCAGCCTGGTTGTAACCATTACTTTAATTTGTAGAATGAGGTGGTCCTTAATCATGCATCCTCGTCAGAAGGAAACCATTATTTTAGCCTCACCCTCCAGTATTGTTGCTAGATACCATCTTCTAATCTAACAGAAAATTAGTGTAGCTGGAAACACTGAACCGAAATGCAATAAAAAGGCATTGTCTTTAACGGCCACCATCCAACACTACCTTGATTGAAGGAAGTTTATTATGAAAGAGTCAGACCAGGTTCCCTTCACGCCTACCCTGGTGTCATGAAAAAAAAAAAACAGAAGGAAAATATTTTAAATACATGAAGTAAATTTTTAGGTGATGTTAAATGGCCTAAGTCAGTATAGAATACTAAAAAAAAACCCCACAAACATAGACAAAACCAAGCCCTGGAACACTCCCATTTGTCTGAAGATGAATTTTTGTGGGCAGAAATATGCGTGTGATGAACAAATATCTGCAATTTCATTCCTTAGGACACTAAATAAAAGTAACACAATTTTTCTCAGATCTTTTGGGAATTTCCTGCTTTAGCTTATGCACTGTTAAATTTATGTAAAGTTAATATTCAGCCCAGCGATGGCTTCGAGCGAGTTTCTGTAATACCACTGCAAAAAGAGTTTTCCAGCTAAAGTAGCCTTCATCAGTTTTACAGAAATCTCCGTGGGGATACCGTCAAAGTGAGATTGGAGATTTTGTTAACTAATAAAAGTTTCCCCGATTTTTGTTCGTAATAGCACCTACGGAACATAAAACCGACTCCTTTTATTTTGTCAGCGTGTACTTCTCTGCCATGGGCTCCAAGAGAACATTTGTGATCACAAGGATATTTACCATCTTTTCATGTACACACTGTCCTACTCCTCGGTGCAGCTCTTAATCCTTGCAGAAACACTGCTTGATCTAGCTGAACCGTTCACCGGGTTATTTTTAGAAATACCGTGACAATTTAGTTAAAGACTTATGTGACAACAGGTTTTTCATTCCCTTTATTTTTAATTTTCCTGAGCCCTAACTTCTGTCACTCTGACAATGGAGTCCAGACTCGAAAGACAATATCTGGCCAGATGCTGCTCAAATCCTTGAATTGGCTGTTTGTAGGCCTCCTGTAAGATTTCAGGGTTTACATTTGGGCTTGCTCCTGACATAAATCCTAAAAATTATCAAACCCCTCCCTACCGTTTCTTACAAGGAGACTCATAATTCCTGTCTTCCTTATTTTCTGGATTTTGAAGGCAAGAACAATTGGTCAGTGTCATAGACAGGTCAACATAGATGGCCTCCGGCATCCTTTTTCCTCCTTCTGTGCCAGTGTCCTATCAGATCCCACTTTTCTGTTCCCCTTAGTGGTCTAGACAAGTAGTATCTAGACAGTAGCAGAACGTGGTCTAGTGGGAGTTGTCCCTGCCCATGGCAGAGGGGTTGGAACTAGATGATCTCTAAGGTCCCTTCCAACCCAAACCATTCCACGATTCTATGATAGCCATCCATGTGCTCATTTCTGCAGACCCTTTATTTCTACATCATGGCAGTAGGAAGTTCTTAGTCAAGCCCTACACGTTGTCCTGGCAAGTCTGCATTTTCACAGTAGAGGCCAGGGCCTCTCTGAAGAGTCAAGACCTTGATGGCAGAGCTCTCTGGTGTGGCAGGAGGAAGAACTCTTGGACTACTTAATGGATATATACTTTTAGCTCTTGGTGGCCTGGCTGTGCACAGGAGGGGATTAATGAAGCCTGAGGTCAGTGCAACACGTTTAGGCTGTCGAGATATTGATTATGAGTCAGAACACAGGAAGGAGGAAGGTAGGGGAGATACTTAATGTTGTATGACTTCAGGACATATTTCCTTGAGTATGGAATTGCTGGGAGTGGGGCTTATCTTATTGTAAGGTCAGATTTTTTAATTTCCTTGATAGCCTTAGCATGACTAGAGCCATGACAGCATTATGATGATGAGAAGGAATCATTACTGCAACTCTTCAGGCTTCCCAATGGCTGGCTTTTTGAGTCCTCAGATAGCTTCATTCTGCCTCTGTGACTTGTTTCTGTGACGATGGTGTGTGTTGACAATGTTTCTTTTCCAATATTTTAATTTTAAAAATTGCAATTCCTAGGAAGGAATTGCAGCCAAACTTCTCTGGACTAACCCTGAGTTATTGAAATATGTGTTTCTCCTTCTCCCTTCCCTTCCCCCCTGACCACTTTCTTAGCAGAGCATGCTTGGAAGAGGAGGATAAAGGCATTGTCCAAATCAAGCACAAGACCATCAACTCTAATTTCAGCAGAAGAGCTTTTTTTTTTCCCCAAGAATGATATGACAGCCCATTTACAGGGCAGACCAATAAAGAGAAGAACTGGAAGAGCCATTTCAAGAGCAGCAGCCATCACGGCTCAATCAGTGTGACCATTTGAAAAGCCAAGACCTGTATCTTATTACATCAGAAATCACACACCCGAAGATACTGTTCAGTCTTAGTAAAATCCACTTATTGGTGATTGAAGGAAGGAAAAGAAAAGAACCTTTCACTGACCCCAGAAAGGGGAAATATCCTTCAAATGCTGCTATTTTATCGTAGAATCTCCTCAAAAAAACTTCTCCCTGTCAAAGGCACGGGTATGTAACACTTGGTGTGCCGGGACGTGGCCACACTTTGTGAGCCCGTCGGCCGTTGCTCCTCACTCTTCAGCCTGTATCCGTTGCTCGTGTTGAAGTTTTCCTTAACAGTGTATAATGACGTAAATTGTGCTTTAATTTATATCACAAATTATGTAACTTAATGAAGTCTCTCTCCAGGCCTTCTGCTGGAATGATGTTAATGATCCAACACTTCAGATGTAACATGGCCTTTATTTACGTGAAACGATTCTGTTGTGCTCCTCACTCCTATCAAGTACTGACGTATATGCCTCTCTCTGTACCAACAATAAATATATTTTATGAACAAGATTGATGTTTCAGTCTGTCTTTCCGCTTCTCAGAGGCGGATGGTGTTCCCTCTGCTGCGTCAATCATGTTTTTCCAGCAGATGTTGTTGCTGAAGCTTTAAAGCGTAGACTTTTATGCATAACCAGCCTTGGTTTCGGGAACGGTACTTACATCTCACTGTTTTCCATCACAGCAACCTAAAAGGATCCCACGTGATAGTGAGCTGTGATTCACGCGCCACCAGAGTTTCTTTTCTTGGAAAGTGCTTGTGAATGAAAGGCCACGCGGTGCCCAAAACCCCAAAGCATCTCTGTGCAAGTAGAGTTTTGTTTAATTGGTTTTGCTCAGATAACGGCTGCTGCGCTCATCTTAGAAAAGGGTTTTTCACACAATTGTGATAGCTTCAAATGAGCAATGTGTCTTGAGCCTTCTGCTCTTTACCTGGTCGGGTCCTCTAATTGGCTGCGTTTGAGCTGCGTCCTACTGTACGACTGCGAGGGCACCTGCAGATCTTATTCATATACAAAATATTGCCAGTGACTCTCCTGTTCTAATTATCAAGAGGCTTTGCGAGTACGGTTTAATTAAGGATATTTTTGGTGTCAGTGCTACAAAAAGAAGCTGGGCTTTTTCGCGTGTGAAGCAACTGTAGCGTCAGTAGGAGAGGAAGATCCTGGAGTTCAGCCTCAGGTGCCAGGTAAACTGCTTGAGAGAAATAATAGGGGCATAAGCAACATGTTTACATGGTTGCTGTAGTGTTTACAAATCAGCTAACTCACAAATTCTCCTCTCTAATGTTCTCTTTTGTAACAGAGAGCCAAGAAGTTGGCAGATCCATCCTCGCCAGACTTAAAATTGGCAGCAAACTGCAGCGTAGAGGAAAAGCAGACGTTTTTAAGGCCAGATGATTCTGTAAAATCAGGAGAAGAGCTGTGTCGGGAAGGAAGGTCTCTGTTATTGCCAAATGTTTATTGGTTTCCCATCCTGACAGCCTTGAGCAATGGGAGTCGGTCTTGCTTGCTTTCTTCCAACTGTGTTTTGGGCTTCATTTGAGATGTTGTGTTCTTTAAACATCTCCTGTATCATCAGCAGCGGCATCTCTGGCACGTGTGGCTTGAGCTTGGAGATGCTGATTGCGGCCAAAAGGGTGTAGACTTCAAAACTGTCCGTGTTGTGGATGACTTTTGCCTTTGAAGCAGAGCAGCAGTTCTGAATGTCTCTGGAGTGAGCTTCAGTTTGCCACCCCTGCTGCCTTTGCCAGCCCTCCCACCACCTACCTGCATCCTAGTCCTTCTGTCACTTGTCTTTTCCTCCCTTCTACCCATGTGATGGTGCAGACGTCAAGCAGGACACGCTTCTTTTGAAAACCAAGTTGAGAGATGATGTTGGACATTGAGAAGACTGAGGGGGGGTCTGGTCAATGCTTATCAATACTTAGAGGGTGGGTGTCAGGAGGATGGGGCCAGTTTTTTGTCAGTGGTGCCCAGGGACAGGACAAGAGGAAATGGGCACAAACTTGAACAGAAGAAGTACCACCTAAACATGAGGAGGAACTTCTTTCCTTTGAGGGTGGCAGAGCCCTGGAAGAGACTGCCCAGAGAGGTGGTGGAGTCTCCTTCTTTGGAGACATTCCAAACCCAGCCGGACATGTTCCTGTGTGACCTGGTCTGGGTGGACCTGCTTTGGCAGGGGGTTGGACTAGATCATCTCCAAAGGTCCCTTCCAACCCCATATCATTCTGTGATCCTGTGATTTCTGCTCAAGGAAGCAGTAGATCTGCCTAAAAGAATGGCATTTGCCATCTTTTGTTTTGAAACTGGACCAGTCATATTTAAAAAAATACAATAAAAAAATACAACAAAAAAAGCAAGGTTCATAGGATCTGCAGAAGCAGGAGCAAGAGGAGTGTGTGTCCACAGCTTACTGTTTATGGTACTGGGGGGCAGGAGAAAAAATGCTGGGTCTAGTCTGTTCTGGACAACGTTCTTCCAGCCAAGACTCACCTTGTGGCTGCATTTCAAAACTGAAAATCTTTGAAATTGCCCATTTTTCTCTTTTTTTCTAGAATGGAAAACCTGTGGGGAAGTCTCTCTCCTTCTCAGAAATGACCAGATCTCGCTGAGATTGCTCACTGCCAAATTGAGAATTTGATCTCGGCTTGGTGGATCCTGATCTCCAAAGGGATGATAGAGATGATATTCTCTAGGGATGACAGAGGAAGGCACAGAATCATTTAGGTAGGAAAAGACCTTTAAGATCATCGCGTCCAGCTGTTAGCGTGACACTCTCTACCCGTGGTAGAGAACCATTTCAGATGTTCTTGTTGATCGTTGACGAGCTCTAATCAGCTCTAACCAAAGGGCAGTTTTACCTAGGGTTTTCAATGGAAAAGCAGTGTTGTAGCAGCTGAATCAAAGCTTTTCATTGTTCTCTGCTCAGTGTCTGTGGAACAAATCACGAGCCTTTCAACGGTGTCAAAATAATCACCGCTGTCCTACTCTCATGTAATTTAGCAGCGTTAGACTCTTTCAAATACCAGACTTCCTTTCCTCAGGAGTCGTGTGTGTTGGAGACAGATCACGTAACCTTGTGGAGTTGGTGGGGTGGTTTTTTTCACCCGTCAGGATATCCCCGCGTTACAGTTCTAAGCAGATATTTGGAATGAACTTTAATATGGAGATGGCTGTGGGTTAGGATGAATTTTACAGCTCAGATGGCCACTGCTTTGTTCTCTTTTAGATCCTGTGCCTTTTTTTGAAAGAATCTAAAGAGGCGAATGGGGTTTCAGGTAGATTCCATCTGACTCTCCGTGTCACCTCTCAAGATGAAGAAGCGATAGGAGGGGGAGTGTTTCCCTTTTCTATCCTTTTTTGTTTTTCTTTCCAAAGTAACGGGAATTCTAGACCATATCCTTCTCTGCAAACTGTTGCAAGACCTTCCCTGCAGCTGCAAGTTTGAGCAAGGCAAGCTAATTATTTCTAGTGTTTTCTTTATATGCATCTTTCTATTCTATGAGCACCTGGAGATCCCTAACCCCAGCCATTCATCACGGTAGGTACCACCAAGGCAGCCTCGCTTCCCAGACAGCAGGGACAGGGGGAACTGAAGGGTGCTGAGGCGTTTGCCCAACGTGCCAATTCCCATTTGCAGGACCCAGAAGATGTCAAGCGTTCGTCCCGTGCCAGTTGTTAACACATTAATCAGCACGTGCCCACGGTAAATCCTATTTGATCGAGAATTGGGTGTTGGCACCTCAAATCAAGGTAAGGAGTTAGATTTCAATGTCTTCTCACCTGCAGGCAAATGGCTGCAGAAGTGAATTTTGTAAAGTGGTCGGCTCAGAATTTGCAAAGGTTTGTGTTGAGCTGACACTGTGTTCTGGAAGTTGGGTGAAGACACAAGAGTGGGAACGGTGGAAGGAGAAAGCAAGAGAGGTCACGTACAAGGTGGGCATCCATCCTACCTCCACAAGAGTCTTTTCTGCGTTCAGGGTCTCACATCTCTTCATACAAAATCATCCACGGGTCATGACCAGCATTAATGAAACCATTTGTGTTCATGCTCTAAGAACAGGGATTTTTCCTCAAGGAGCTGGAGTCTGTTTCCAGGGCTAAGCACACCACTGTTCAGGAGGGCAGCGAGTGATTCTAGACCCTGGCTTTTGAGAGACCAAGGCAAGATTCAAGTAGGGGTCTGGAAAACAAAGAGAGAGTAAGCTTGGGGAGGGGAGGTAAGTTACCAGTGATGTTCACGTTGGGTTTTGGTGGGTGAACACCCTGCTGCTTTCAGCTCTGTGTTGGAGAGGAACGTCTGTCATCTCAGTTCACCTTCCTCTTTGCTCTCGGCTGCTACTCTCATCGGAGGGAGCAGTATCCAGTAGGGCCTGGAGACAAGTACGTCTCTGGTTTGATCATCAGTGTGGTGGTGATCCCACAGTTCTGAGGATATTCCTACCAGAGAAACCCATGTGCAGCAAAGATACCGTGCCCATCCATAGTCTGCCTGGCAGCAAAAAGGTGACTGCAGTACAAACAGGTTCACCAGCCAAGGAACTTGATCAGTGTCTACCCCTCCCTGAGGATGAGGGAGGAGGCATCCTGAGTCTGGTGTGAGGAGGACCCTGGTGTGAAGAGGACCTGGGTCTTCAAGTCGTCGTGAAAGAGGCAGGAGGGTTCCCAGGGAGCATGGGGCACTGAGCCAGGGTTCCTCTGCAAGAATGTCAGCGCCATGTGAACAAAGATGCTCGGTAATTAGAGAGGTAATTAGTTTGGTAATTACTAAGGTAATTAGTTTGATTCTCTCTCAAGCCAGTAACTGCTGGGAAGAGAACACTCAGCCATTGTGCTGGAGGGAGCACCTTGACTTGCGGCACTGCAGCAGCCGCCCCCCCAAGCTGGGTTAACTCTTCTCCTCCTGCGTGGGAAGTAGCATCTGAAATACTGTGAAGGATGGGGTGGTTCAGAGGGAAAAATAACCCTGAAAGGTCCTTTGGTCATAGGGCTTGTGCCTGAAGGCTTTAGAACCACTTTCCAATGACATCCGAAAGCGCTTGTGCCATCATCAGGAGAGGACCTAAGGCAGCAGATAGCCGAGTGGTGGGGTGGTATTTATTGCAAAGATTTTGTGTACTGTTAATGCTGCTGGGGTCACCTTTTGGGGTAACCATTCCCAAGTGTCCCCATGGCATTGCTGTTCCTGGGAGATAAGGGTTGTTCCACCGCTGCTTGTATGAGATATTGGACATCCCTTCACCCCTGGGCCTCTTTGCTGGTTTAGTGGAGGCATTTCTGCCTGCATGGGGTGCAAGTCAGCAGCAGGAGGTGAGGTTTTTCTCTTCAGCTGTCACATGAAACCAGTTATTTTCTGACCACCCTACGCAGGAAGACTGTCCCTCCTTCCTTTGTGAGTCTGGCGGGTGGGTGGGGGCAGAGCAGCTGTCCCCCTTGTCCCAAAGTGAGGGTTGACTGCACAGATCAAACTGCAAGGGTTCCTTCGGGAGGTGGTGTTGGAGCCGCAAGCAGCAGATCAAATTCCCAAGTAAACTGCAAGCTAAGCAGATTCTTCTTCATGTTCCTCCAGGAGAGATGGGAGTGGACTTGTTATCAGGGAGTGGAGCAATAGGATGAGGGGGAAGGGTTTTAAACTGAAAGAGGGGAGATTTAGATGAGATCTCAGGAAGAAATTCTTTGCTGTGAGGGTGGTGAGAGCCTGGCCCAGGTTGCCCAGAGAAGCTGTGGCTGCCCCATCCCTGGAGGGGCTCAAGGCCAGGTTGGATGGGGCTTTGAGCAACCTGGTCTGGTGGGAGGTGTCCCTGCCCATGGCTGGGGGGTTGGAACTGGATGATCTTTAAGGTCCCTTCCAACCCAAACCATTCTATGATTTTAGGATTCATCAGTTGCTTCTACAGAAATAGCAGGGCTGGAAGCGACTCAGCAAATGTCCACTAATCCATAAAACCTGATACCAAGAAGTTCTCATATTCCTTAANTCTTTGCTGTGAGGGTGGTGAGAGCCTGGCCCAGGTTGCCCAGAGAAGCTGTGGCTGCCCCATCCCTGGAGGGGTTCAAGGCCAGGTTGGAGGGGGCTTGGAGTGACCTGGTCTGGTGGGAGGTGTCCCTGCCCAGGGCAGGAGGTTGGAACTGGATGATCTTTAAGGTTCCTTCCAACCCAAACCATTCTATGATTTTATGATTCATCAGTTGCTTCTAGAGAAATAGCAGGGCTGGAAGCGACTCAGCAAATGTCCACTAATCCATAAAACCTGATACCAAGAAGTTCTCATATTCCTTAAACCAGATCATCTTCTCCTTGTGAAAATGTCCAGAGATTTATTTCATGGTGGTATTGGGGTTTAGTTCTGCAAAGGGTTTAGTGGGGGGCAAGGAGATGAGGTCCTGAAGACCCATTAAAGGCCAGGAACCATTTTTCCTAGACTGCCCATGAGAATACAATAGATCTCTCCCCTCTTTCTTCTGTCAGATGGTGAGGATTTTTTTCCCCCTCTCAGTTTTAATGTTATTAACACTCGGGCTGTTTTGAAAAGGTCAAAGTCAGCTCAAATGTCTTCTAATCTGGCTCTTCTTGAAAACAAGCAAACAAGAAATTTATATTCCACCGTGGCCGCCTTTAAATAGCAGAGCCTGGTGGTACAAAGGAGGTGTTTGTGGGGTCTGACTGATAAAAAACGAGTCTTTATGGGCAAGGAAAGGTCTCGTGATCTCTTTGGTTTTGTTTAAGGTTCCCACTCCTGGAATCAGGTGGACAAATGAAAATCGCTGCTTTTGCCTCAAAAAACAAACAAACAAAAAATTAGCTTTGCAGAGAGAAGTTTGTGAACAGGATCCAGATACAGCTCCGAGAGCACAGAAAAGGCAAAAGGAACAGAGCACGTATGTATCAGTGGTTTTACATCTTTGAAGCTGATCCTGTTGCTGTTATTAGGAGTAACGTGACATGCTGGATGGGGATGGACCCGCTGGAAAGCACTTCTGAGGAGAAGGATCTGTGGGTCCTGGTGGATAGGAAACTATCCATGAGCCAGCAATGTGTCCTTGTGGCCAAGAGGGCAAATGGAATCCTGGGCTGCGTAGGGAGAAGTGTGGCCAGTAGGTGGAGGGAGGTCATTCTCCCCCTCTGCTCTGCACTGGTGAGGCCACAACTGGAATA
>JAHREE010000302.1:1037332-1094009 GCA_033628505.1 Tringa tobata | reverse complement strand
TATTATCCATAGGAAACTATAAGGTGAAATCTATAGCTGCAGCTTCATTGAAGGATAATTCACAAGGGCTTGCCTGGTGGAGCCGGGGAGCTAATGATGTTAAAATGCGACTCTTCCTGCAAAAAGCAACCCTTTAATGACTCTCAAATGCAGCTTATACAAGAACCACACCACTTACATCCTCTCCAAAGATCCGGACTCTGCTAAATGGATTAACTGCTTAGTGAACTCTCCCAGAGTGGTGGCCAAGCTCCGACCCTATAATGGA
Organism: Tringa tobata; assembly: GCA_033628505.1. Taxonomy (NCBI): domain Eukaryota; kingdom Metazoa; phylum Chordata; class Aves; order Charadriiformes; family Scolopacidae; genus Tringa; species Tringa tobata. The sequence goes on along the minus strand of JAHREE010000302.1, from coordinate 1,093,741 downwards.
CCAATTAAAAGGTCATCGTTACTTATGGTTGTAGCTTCCTTACACGAGAGCTTCCACGCTCCCATCTGGCACTGCAGGCCACCGAAGGCAAATATTGACATTTTAATGTGTTAATAATGGAGCAATAAATTAATCTTTTGGATTCCTCCCTTTGCTTTGTGGAAGGCACTGAAGAGTTAATACGAGACGCCTGCAAAGCTGGGAAGTGCAGGCAGCATTGAAACCTTGTTGTCAGGGCTTGATCACTAACAAAACTCTTTCCATGGGAGGAAGATGCCTTGTCACCCGGCCTGGCACCGAGCAGGGCCAGGCTGGATTCACACCAGACAAGCGGTGCCACCCTTTGGCTTGCCAGCTAGAAAAGATGTTCCATGTGGTTCCTGAGCAGCAAGAAGCAAACAACCCACCATCAAGCCTTATCCATGGAGGTTTACACCCTGGTCCTGACCCATCTCTCAGTGTGAAGGTTTCCCAAGGCCTTGCATGTGTGGTACCCCTCAATCCATGGCTAGATCTTGATGTCGACTGGCAGGAGAGCCCAAGGCATTCTGCTGTGTTTCTGCTCTTTACACCAAGCCACCCAGATGGCTGATTTCAGGGACGCCTGTTTTCCTCCAGGCTGTTTAAAGAAACCCTGCTGAGGATGGGAGATGAAATCTTTCCCATCTTCGGAGGACTCTCCCAGCCTCTTTTTTTTTTTTTTTTTTTTTAAATTTCTTTGGCAAGCAGCAGTGGGGGTTAATTCCTAGCAGAAATACTGCAATCCTTCTGCTATCACCTGCCTGTCCGGTCCCTAACCTTGAATGATGCACCCTGGCATCTCGAGGGGCCTCCTCTGATTGATTGATCCCTATCTAAGTTGGCGGATGAGGGAGGATATTTACTACGCAGCGGAGAGCCCTTCAGAAAGATGTTTTATTAAGGCTGCTCACAAAACAGGAAATGCAATAAAGCACCAAGAGACAAACGAAGAGAGGTAAATATACCATCCTGCCTATCGGGCCAGCCTAACAGCTATAATATACCGGCCGGCACGCTCACATAGGTCACTCTTTGGCCATCACCTGAAGAAAGGGATAGCTTCTGTTTTCCAGCTGATGTATTGACCCAATAAAAGGTATTATTACGTTGCCTATCACCGCTGACTACAGGAGAGCATTTGGAGGAGAGTGATGGCTCCCTTTGGAGAGTCACAGAGCAGGAATAAGTGCGTATGGATGCGAGCATGTCAGCGCGGGAGAGATTCCTCCATCTGGGGGGGAGCAGGGCTCCCCAAAGACAGCTGACAGAGTCGCTTTTGCTGCGGTGTAACAGGGACAGCTTCTCTTTTCTGGGGTTGCCTTTTTAATTGGGGTCGATTCTTTTAATGGCAGAACAAGTTTAGACCCCAAGGACGGATGTTCACTGCTCTGAAGTGTTTGTTTCAGCGAGGCAGCTCTGAGCCTCTTTTTATCAGCAAATTTAGTCCTGCAAATGATGCGGGGTGAGCCGCTGGGTCAGAAACATACTCTTTGCCCACCACAGGCATGTGTGTGTGCACACTCACACACTCACACGCACGCTCCTGCTCACCTTTCCCCACACCGTATACGCTTCTTCCATAGCAAGGAGGAAGCGGAGGATTTAAGAGCTTCTGAGGTTGCTCCTGGGTTTTTCTGTTTATTTGATCCGATGACTCCATGTGTGAAATGCATGAGCAGCCCAGACCCCTCTACAGCTCCTTTCCCTCCCCTGGGATACTCTGAGCACAAGGCTACAGCCCCAGCGGCCCCGTCTTTCCGTTCCCCCTGGTCCCACATCTCTTGGTGCAGCAGCCTGGCACCACTTACAAGCTGGAAAGTGATTTCACCTCCTGGACAACGTATAAAGTGATGGTTAAGACCTTTTCTCAAGTGATGGAGGAGGTGGAAATCTCCTGGGTGAGATGATTTTGCCCTTCTACGCTGCGCTCACGAGACCCTACCTGGAGTACTGCGTCCAGCTCTGAGGCCCCCAGCATAAGAAGGACATGGACCTGTTGGAGGGGGTTCAGAGGAGGCCATGAAGGTGATCAGAGGGCTGGAGCACCTCTCCTGTGAGGACAGGCTGAGAGTTGGGGTGTTCAGCCCAGAGAAGAGAAGGCTCTGGGGAGATTTTAGAGCCACTTCCAGTATGTAAAGGGAGCCTACAGGAGAGATGGGGAGGGACTTTTTACAAGGGCATGGAGTGATAAGATGAGGGGTGATGGTTTTAAACTGAGAGAGGATGGATTTGGATTCGATAATAGGAAGAAATTTTTCACTATGAAAGTTGGTGAGGCACTGGAACAGGTTGCCCAGAGAAGCTGTGGCTGCCCCATCCCTGGAGGTGTTCGAGGCCAGGTTGGACAGGGCTTTGAGCATCCTGGTGTAGTGGCAGGTGTCCCTGCCCAGGGCAGGGGGGTTGGAACTGGGTGGTCTTTATGATCCTTTCCAGTTCTAACCATTCTATGATTCTATGTTCCACCCTTGTTGTCCCACCTGCAGGGCACAGGCTCTGGTGCACAGGTTAAAGGGTACTTTTCCACGTGGCTTCTTCATTGCTGGTCAATAGGGTCACCTCCACACCACCGGTACAGGGACCCAAGTGTGCCAAATGGCTCACTGCCTCACAGCCTCACTCCTGGAGTTCATTGCCCGGAATTATGCATAACGAGGTCCCGGTTGATGTCAGAGCACAGAGGTACGTCTACTCTTGACAGCCTAATCCTTCCCGCCTCCTTTCCTACCACAGGGCCCACACCACGACATGCTTCAAGGCATGACCCAAGGGGATTAGCCGGACGTGGCTTTGTTCCCTCCGCTGGAGGTGTACGGATTACACAAGAGGGGCTCGCAGCCGATTAGTCGGCGCTGATTATCTCCTTCACAAAAATGTTCCTTTTGAAACTTCAAATAGGGCTTCGTGAGCTTTGTGATGCCAGGAAGAGTCGCAGGGAGAGGCAGAGGGACGCGAGGCAATTCAATTCAGAGCTTTTGTGGCCAAACGCACTGGAAATGCTCTGGTAATTATAAAGCTTGCTGCGCATTTCCAGCGCTTTGTGCCTGCAAGGCTTGCAAACACCCCTCCCCCTCCCCTTTTTATTATGTTTTATTTTTTATAAGGGTTTATATTATATATATGTTTTATACACATGCAGACACATGCACACTGAAAGGGGGCTAACAGCGGCTTTAAATTCCAAATGGATTTTCCCTTCCTATAAATCACGGAGTAAATTTGCTCTAACAGCCCCGAAACAGTCTCCTCCTCTCCTCCTCCCTTCCTCCCCCCTTCCCAAGTCCATCACGTTGCTGGCTGGAGGGAGAAGCTGGCCAGGGTGTATGGCTCGTGCTGATCAGCCAGGACTCCACCGCCAGCCACCAGGCCCCAAAAAACATTTGCAGCAGGGGTCAGAGCTGGTTCAGCAGCAGCCCGAGGTAATTCCAGCCGAGATGCTGACCGTAACCTAGAGGTGAAATAAAGAAGAAAAGCAGAGGAGCTGGCAGGGAGGGAGAGTTAATGGAAGAGTTTCCACTGTTTGAATTCTGGATGAAGGCTCCTGGTGGTCTTTAGTTACCTCTAACAAGTCCCCTTGTTGCTGGATATAAAAGCAAGTGCCAACAGCATGTTACAAATGCATGGTCTGTGCTCGGGGTCCAATGCCATCCCAACACATGCCATCATGCTGAGCGCTCTGTTTTCCTCCTCCCTCCCTAATATTTTGCTCTCATCCATCCTCACCCCACGCTGTCTCTCCAGCTTTCTCCCTCCTTTTTCCATGGGAGATGGGAAGAGGCAGAGCAGCACCCACCCCAGGGCATGGTGGTACCAGGGCTGGGGCACAAGACAAGCCAGAGAAGAGCTGCCCCCTGCCAACCTCCTCATGCAAAAGTCCTGCAGTGGAACCAACCATCTCCAGCCTGCAGGAGCCACACTCTGATTCACTACTCTCCTTCCAGGCTCTGCTCCACCTGGGGGTCCTCCAGCATTTTTCCCTCTTAGGATGCAGTCCACAATGAATTATTAGAGGCTTTGGGGGTTTTTGTGCATTGGGACCCTGCCTCTCCCCTCTATGCATTAAATGTGGAAGGATAGAAAGGAGCTGGAACATTGGGATATTCATCATGCTACTTTCTCACCATGTTAGGGTGGGTTCTAGGTCTTAAGGACTTGGCTACATGATGGGTGCTAATTTTCTGGGGTCCTTGGAGGCACAGCTTCTTGCATGTTTGCTAGACTGCTGAGCAATGAATGCATCATAGTTTTGACACTGAGGACCATCAGAAGGGAGTCTCCTTTCATTCAAGCAGCCGGTGACTTTCCACAGGAGCAAAAGGATCTGAGGTCTGTTTCCTTGCCCACAGCCTCATGAGTATTCATGAGGGCAGCTGGGCTCTTCTGGACAGCTATGGATTATCAGCTAGAAAGGAAGGTTTCATATCCTATACACCCAGATCCCTGGAACAGTTTGGGCTTGAAGGTTTTCTCTCTGTTTTGCTTTTCTCCTCTTCTCTTTGCTTCTGAGCTCGGTGTCTGTAGTTTTGTTCTTTGCTGGCTAGTCTGACTTCCCTACCCCTGCACAACTTTCTCTGACCCGGGCCAGCTGGCACAGAGACCACAGCCCCAGCAGCAAGTGGTCAGAGCAGCTGGATGCCAAGAAGAAAACTGCTGCCGTGTCACTCAGAGCCAGCTCAGCCTGCAGGTGTTGGGGAAGATGTGGGCAGGGAGCACCCAGAGGAGCCTTGCCCTCTGCTCGGCTCATCCTCTGCCACCTCACCTCCCTGCAAAATCCTGCCTTGCCCAAATTCCCCTGCAGGGGGAGAGGGCAAAGACAATATGAAAGGCAGAGCCATGAACTAGTAAAAATATGAGAACAGGCTGAAATGAATTCGGCAGTTTGAGGGGTTCAACTGAGAAGCCACCAGGACGTCTCAGAAATTGCTGCTGGTGACTTTGTGGTTGTTCTGCAGAAAGAGCAAGATATTGATCAGCTCTGGGTTGGTACCAGGAGTGTCTGTGGGAAAAGTATTGAACGAGGTGGGATTTGTCCCAGTGAGGAAGCATGGTGGAAATGGCAGAGAGGTGCTGGGAGGATGCACTTGAGTGGAAATGAGTCATAAGTCAGTTATGGTTGGACTCGATGATCTTAAAGGTCCTTTCCAACCCAGATGATTCTATGATTCTGTGCTTGGGAGGGAGAATTTGTCATGTACTCCATCAAATCCCCGAGCAAAAGGGAGGGTGTTGGTCATCAGGAACTCGGAGCTATCTCAGTCCACCTCTGCTTCATGAGACCATGCTCTTGTGTAGGCATCGTCCTGCTAAATAGACCATTGGGCTGGGAGGAACAGGAGGGAATTTGGAAACCGTAGGTCAGCTTTGGTTTAGCCACAGTTTCCTCATGTCACTTTGAGCAAGGGCTGTAGAGATGGGGGCTACAATTAAGACAGAAAACTCTTAGATACTGTTATGATGAGTATGTGGAGTAGTCCCAAAGGTCCCAAATGCTACTTCCAGAAGGTAACTTTAATGTCTGTTCATTTCCCTTTCCAGGACTTTTTTTTTCTTAGAGGACACCCCCCCGCCCTGCCCCATCTGCTCTGAAGTATCATTTGGACGTGGATTTGCTCTTAAACCTCTGTGGCAATGTACCTCTGAGGAAGCCATTTCAATAATGACGTATCAGTGACCGTAAGTACTCTAAAGTGTTTTAAAAACCAGCCCTAAGAGCTTGATTTACCCTAAAGCACCCCATGCGGGCCCCCAACAGATCAGAGATTCTTGTCTTTCCCTCCCTAGTTCCCCAACAATTAAAATTGTCCTGTACTTTTTGCCCATAATGCCCAGCATGATTAAAAAGCCATTTTTTTTTTGTAGTACCTTGATGATTTATAGACAATGAGATTTTATCAGTAGAGCACCGCATTAAGAAAATGCTTGTTAATTATCTGCTGGTTAATATGATAATTTAGCAAAAAAACAACACCTATTAAGAGCTCCTCATTAGGTGAAATGCTTCTCATTTTTTAACACACAAAGTGTCCAAGTTAATGAGGTTCACCTTCGATTTGTAGCTTGCTCAGAGATTAAAAGCTCCCTCCATCTATAACTCTTCACATCACTTCCATTTGTAAAAGCCGACGTGAGCCAAGCCTGAATACCTGCCTGCTGCACTGCCTCTTCAAAGATGAGATGACAAAACTCCACCTCCCTTCATGAAAGCCTTTCCAGCCCAACACACCTCTCCCTCAGCCCCCCGCTGTCTCTATTTTTGCGGAGCTGGAGCTACAGAGGTGGAAGTTAGACAGAGCCAGACGCAAACCAGATGCCCATGGAGTCAGGGACAATTTGAGGACTGCTCTACCAGCTCTGTGTCACCAAGACCAACCTCTGATCTCACTGGCATCAGTGCAAACCTGAGTAAGTCCACTGAAACCAGTGGAGTTCGTCACCTCCAGAAAAGTCAAACTTTGGCTACGTGGGTTGGAATTCCTTCCTTTCATTCTCCATTTGAGGAAAAACTATTTTGGGGGGTAAATCCGGTCTATGCAACAGTTTGGGCCATTTTACTGTGGTGGGGAGAGGATTATTTAGAAGGAGGAGGGGTCTTGCATTCTGGAAAACTGGCTCCTTCATGAGATGCCTCCCTATTTGCAAATCTCAAGCCCTACAGAACATATTTACAGAATCACAGAATGATACGGGGTTGGAAGGTACCTCTGGAGATCATCTAGTCCAACCCCCCTGCCAAAGCAGGTCCACCCACAACAGGTTGCACAGGAACATGTCCAGGCGGGTTTGGAATGTCTCCAGAGAAGGAGACTCTACCACCTCTCTGGGCAGCCTCTTCCAGGGCTCTGCCACCCTTGCAGGAAAGAAGTTCCTCCTCATGTTTAGGTGGAACTTCTTATATTCAAGTTTGTGCCCATTTCTTCCCCACTGGGCACCACTGAAAAAATGCAGCTTCATCCTTCTCTTCCCTTTCTGGGCACCTTCTCCTGGCCAAGGCCATGTGTCTGTGCTGATGCATTTTTTCATGTAGGACCACATAGTTTTCATGGAAAGCCTAACCTTCACAGGTGGGTGTAGAAGGCAGCTACTATTCTTCAGGAGACATTTTGCAATTCAGAGGTATATCTTATCCACTCGCTCCAGCTGGAGAATGCTCTCAAATCCCAGTAAATACTCTTAAATTCCATCTCTGTTTCCTCTTTTCTCATTTTACAGCAGAGAGCAAATTCCATCTGCATACTAAAAGAAAGTGCCTTTTGCATGTGAACAAACATTAGAAAGGTTTAGGGAAAATATTTGCGATCGGACTCTTGTTCTCTGAATTTTCCCCAAAGATTTCCTGTTGCTGTGTTTTGGTTTTTTTTTCCCTCACCATTTCTTCCAAACTTTGCCACCCACAATGAATATTCCGGCCGACAGAGTACAAACCGAGCGGTGAAAAGAAATTCCTTCATCTTCCCCTTTTTTGCACCCTTCCTTTTCATCCTTCAGCTATTCAGCCCCTGCCTCTATCCCAACAGATCAGCCAGCTTAATTTCATAGTGGCCTGTGGATTAAAGATTGTATCGAGCCTATGAAATGACTGTGATAATCAGATTGCGAGGGCCCACGTTTATCTAACTCGGCGAGTAGCGGCTTAGATAAGCCCCACATTAAAAAGAAGGGCTCGTTTTGTGGGTTTTTTTGTGTGGGTTTTTTTTTTTTTTTTTCTCCTATCAGTCTTGCAAACTCATCCTGAAATCCAAGGCGCGAGTTGGGTCCTCTCTGTCTTACAACACGTCACTAGTAATAAAGGCTCTGCAGCCCAAATGAAGAACTTCTTGACAGCTCCGTAAAATACGCTGTCTTCAAATCATGCCTTGGGGAGACCCGTCTCCCACCTCGCTGCTGTCAGGAGGCTGGTGAAGGTGTAGCTGCCTGGAAATGAGTCAACAACTTGAGCGGGCAACTGGGAAGGAGTAAAACCCCCCGCATCCTGTATTTGATTCCTGCCACGGCAACGAGAAGGGAAAGAAAGAAGAACTTCCTTTTGTCACTTGACAAATCTGCCTCTGAATGCAGGCAGCAGCTGCGGCACGCAGGAAGAGGGCACTTTACGCGTCGCCCTTTTTTAGGACAGATCGCTTTAAACACTTTAGTCACGCCGTTTTAATCATCTTCTGCAAAGCCTGAGTAATGACAGTCTTCTCACGCAACCCTTGTAAGCGAGCCCCTCTAGGCTGCACGGTCATGTAAATAAATAATTGCATCAAAAAAAATTCTACATTAAAAGGACATTAAGGCTACAAAGACAAGCTCTCCAAAGTTGGGAAAGGGCAGGATGTTGGTTGCCGGTGCCCACGTGGGTACATGCATTAGGATAAAGACTCTAATTGCACAACAGCCAGGGACAGGAGGCTATCATCTAGGCTGCCTCTCGTGAGATGCTCCCATGGCCTGGCGGATCACCTTTCTCATACATCTGGCTGGTTACACGCTCGGCACTTGTTTCTTTGGCATTACATTATATTGAACATACTAATGAATGCAATTAAGCAGTTGTGTTTTAGACAGGGTCTGTGAAGTTCTGCAGAGGGAGCAGGAAACGTGGTTTGCAGTTATCCCACCTGCAAAGTAAAGCAGGTTCGGTAACAGCTGGTGAAGCTCTGCCATTTCTGCAGTAGGGCAATGGGTTAAGACACGGGTGCCACACCATGAGGTGTGGACAAGGCAATTTATTGCTCTGTTGCCATAGGGCTTGCTTACAGTCAGGAACCTCCTGAGAAGAGGCGGGGAGCTCCTGGAGACAAGTGCCTGCCCATGGCTGGTGAGCCTTCCCAGGGTACTCCCTGGGTTACTTTTCTGCTCAAGCCACAGCTCAAGGAGATGACCTTGAGCCACCTCACCTAAGTTCAAAGCTAGATCTAACTTTTGAGTTGGCCTTGCTTTGAGTGGGTGCTGGATCTCTTCCAGCCCCTGTTATTCTCTGATTCTGTACTGTTTTATATTGACTGTGTTCCTTCTGTTTAGATACCAGAAAGAAATTCTTTACTGTGAGGGTGGTCAGACCCTGGCCCAGATTGCCCAGAGAAGCTGTGGATGCCCCATCCCTGGAGGGGTTCAAGGCCAGGTTCGATGGGGCTTTGAGCAACCTGGTCTGGTGGGAGGTGTCCCTGCCCATGGCAGGGGTGTTGGAAATCAATGATATTTAAGATCCCTTCCAACTCTAACCATTCTATGATTCTATGATTCTGTGTGTTGCATTTTTCACCTAAAACTTTAGGATTTACCAAATCTCCAGTTTCTTTGACTTAAGGGAAGGAAAATTCTCACCAAACCCCCATTTTCTCAAACAGGTTCTGTCTCCTTTGGTGCAAGGGAGATATGAAGGATGCAGTTTGCCACGGGGGCCAAATGCATGGCAGTGGCATCAGGTGGAAATGATGAATTGGGTGAGATACCCCAGGGGAGAAAAGCCAGCACCGAGATTTAGGCAGGGAAAGGTAGAGCTGGTTTGAAATTTTGTCACAAGTTGTTTTTTTTCTGATGGAAAAGCACAATATAGCAGGAAAGCTTTTGATGATTAAGTAGGGTTTTGAGTGACAGATAGCTAAATTTGAAGCTGAAAACCCCCTGAAGTTCAAAGGTGTGTGGTTATCCCATTAGTCTGCCTCTTACCCTGTTATCCCTGTTATGTTACCTCTTATTTAGCTTTTGCTAAAACTTGGAACAGTTTCAGAAGACCTCGATTCTATTTGATTCAGAACAGGGACTAAAGCTTGGCCTAAGCTCATTCCAGAAATACAACCTAACTACGACTCTACTTCTTTTTTGCACCCTTGCCTATTGCAGAGTGTCTCAGATTCATTAAGAAATTTTAAAATGAAATCTTGATCATTCATTTCCTCTCCTTCCAAAGAGAATTTTTGTTTTGTGGCCAGCCCTATTTCAGCCCTGACTCCACCACAGGAGAGAGTGTGCCTTCGTCACGCACACACAGAAAGTAATTTAGACTAAAATCTTTGTTGACCATTCATTAAAACCAGTCTACTTTGTAAAAAATGTTGAATAGTTAAAATTGCAACCAAAATGAATGGCACCTTAGAGATCTAACAAAGGAAGCTCTAAAAAAGGCTAACCTTTTGGAAAAAATGGGTCACGGCAAGCTCAAATCAAACAGCCGTAATGGATATATGTTTTTTATCTCTGTGTCTCAGCTCCTAGCATTTAGAGGATCATACTACTGCTTCATCTCAGGAGAGTGTTTTGAAAGTAAATTCATTCATACTAGTGAAACTTCTGGCATGGGGGATCAGCGGAGAAAAGAATTTGAAATATATAATGCTGCCTTTTGAGCAAGGCTCATATACTGTGCAGGAAAATAAGGGATGGGGTTATCCACTGAATGACAGGGAGAAACCTGGTGCCTGACTCAATAAGCGCATTGTATCCCGTGAGCCAAGTTCTGGAGACAAAGCCCATGCAACCGTGTAATTAAGTTCATAATATAATGACTATATATGAAAGGGGTTGAATTAAAGTATGTACACTGGTAATTTTGGTATTTCCTAGCTTTGATTTTAAAACTCCAATGTTCTTTTGTCTCAGGGTTATAAATAACTTGCTCTTTTTTTAATTTTCTTCTCTTTTTCAAGGAAAGAGGCTACATTTCCATGAGCTCCTCCTTCTTACCAGCTCTGTTGGTTGTCACTAGGATTTGTCTCTCAGATCCATCCTGCAGAGCTCCTTTGCTTGTGCTAACCCTGATGGGATGACAGTGTGCTCTGTGTGGATCAGCGTGCGAGAAGTATAAAAGTCTCATGTACGTCTGCTGACAGCAGAGAACGTGTGAGACAGGAGCACCAGGCTATGTCTGCGCTGGCAAGTTAACACGGGCCAGGGCTTGGGCTGACAGCACCAACATGTGGTCATCCAAGCTGTGAGCATGACTCTTGGTGAGGTTTTGGTCCAAGCCCACTAGTACAGTCCCAAAATGATGCCTTGTCATGGTTTGGGTAGCAGCAATTGTCTGTCCCGTCACCCCAGGTCCTCTCAACCAACATCTTGTGTCGAGGCTTCCTTCTACCTCATTGAGTTATTAAGCCTTGGAATGGGCTGCCCAGGGAAGTGGCTGAGGCACCATCCCTGGAGGTATTTAAAAGATGGGTTGACATAGTGTTTAGTGACATGGTTTAGTCATGTTTTTTTTAATCAGGGTTAGGATGATGGTTGGACTAGATGATCTTAACAGTCCCTTCCAACCTAGACAATTCTATGGTTCTGTGATTCCTTTTTTGTTCCTTACTCTTGCTGGTGAAAGGGTTGGAGGGCACATCCTATGAGGAGCAGCTGAGGACTCTGGGCTTCTTTAGTTTGGAGAAAAGAAGGCTGAGGGGCAACCTCGTTGTTCTCTCCAGCTTCCTGAGTAGGGGACATGGAGAGGAAGATGCTGAGTTCTTCTCCCTGAGATCCAGTGATAGGACACGTGGGAATGGCTCAAAGCTGTGCCAGACTGGACATTAGGAAGCATTTCTTTACCAGGAGTGGTCAAACACTGGAACAGGCTTCCTAGAGAGGTGGTTGATGCCCCAAGCCCGGCAGCTCTGAAGAGGCATTTGGACAATGCCCTTAATCATATGCTTTAACTTTTGGTCAGCTCTGAAGTGGTCAGGCAGCTGGACTAGATGATCCTTGTAGGTCCCTTCCAACTGAAATACCCTAGTCTAGTCTAGTCTGTTCTCTCTTTCTTCAGTCATTGCTTGGGAAGTTAAAAAGGACCCTAATGAGTTTATGGAGAAAAGTTTTCTCAGTCCAATCTCTCATCCTAAATAAGGACTGTTGCAAGACAAGTCCCAAGTTGCTCTCACTGTGGTGGCTAGCAAACCTTCAAATGTCCCTGGTTTACCCAACTGCTTTCATGGATGGGTGAGGGCAAGGGGCGTGGTCAGTGCAAACAAACAGCCCATAGTTACTACGTACTAACAGGCCTTTCTTGAGGAATTGGAAAGCTGAAGTTTTTGGAAGTTTTTAACTTAGCAAATACATGACCCCCAGGGAGTGGGAAAAGCCATTCCCCAGACATCAGAATGACTCCATCTCTCTTTTCTTATGTCACATCCCTATTCCAAACCAAAGAATAGGCAGAGCTACTCCCTCCAGAAAGCTGTAAGGATCTTTTCTAATGGTTTGTTCAGTGCATTTTGACTTGGAATGAGTTGCACTCATTTCTTATTGAAACCCAAGTTTCCTTCCCTCCTCCCTGCTTCCACCTCCTCTGGCAAATAATAACACAAATAACTCACTAACCAGCCTGCAGCAGACACCCAGCTTGAGAAGCATCAGCTGGCCCAATTAAACTTTGGCAAAGTAATAAAGATCAGAAAACAGGGTGTGAGCAGCCCGAGTTGCCTGACAGCTTTAAGTAGCAGCTGAGAATGATGCTTGGCATCAGGAAAAGCAGGAAGCAAATGAGTCTCCCTCTAACTACCTTAACCATCGTTAGCTGAGCCTGCTGTTGCCCTCACCTGCTTCTCCCGCTGACCTCCTGGGAAAGCCTGACCCCGAGACATTATGTTACATCGCTGTACAATGATGGTAAATGTTGATTCTGTTGGGTACGACTCGATCTTTTCCCTTTGTGTTACTAATTCAGCACCATTTAAAATGCACTTAGCTCAGCGACTGCTCTTACGCCCATGCATCGCCTCACACTTAGCCACATTAAATTTCACATTCTACTTCTGTGCCCATTCGCCCCCTCTATTAGGATCAGCCTGCAAAATGGTTACGTCCTTCTGAGTCCTAACCACCGCCCTTATTTCATTATCTCCAGCAAACTCAATGATCTCCCATGTCTGAATCATTAATAAAAAACATTTCAGGGTACCAGCCCAAATGAAGATCCTCCTGAGATTTGTTTCTTTTCCAGCTCTGCAGAACATACATGATTCCAAACCCCCTTTGTAAAAGACAAAATAAAAGATACAAAAAAAAGAAAAAAAGTTAAAAAAAATACAGTGATACCTGCATTAGTTTCTTTCTCTATAGATGGACAATGCTGCACAAAAGCTGGCCGAAGGAATAGTCTTCTCATCACAGGATGTTGCACCCGTGGAGGGTTATTTCAGCCGTGAGCTTTGATCTAACAATGACATACAGCTTTGGCCACAACTGTTTGTGGTGTTGGACTGGTATCAGGTGTTGTGATTTCTGTTTACGGGTCCCAAATGAGGTCAGAGGTATTGCTTTAACCCCCATAAATCCAGACTGAGTGATCATCTGTATCTCAGAGAGAGGCACTGCTGACCCTACCTGATTTGATGATTATTTGTCAGGCCAGTGCCTTGCTTTAAATTGACCCAACTTTGCCAAGTCTTGAGCTAAATATGTGATGTGCTGCTGCTGTTTTGTCATGTATCTGCTAGGTGTCTGCATTGCAGGTCAGTAGCTGGGAAAGTGGTGGCACCTATTCTGGGTGGAAAGCACTATTTTCTGCAATGGTCTTCACAAAGGAGTGATTTTCTCTTGGGCAACTACCTCCAAAGGACTGCAGTGCCAGTCTTGGTCATCTGGGGTGGTATCAACCTGCGTGACTTTGAGAAACCAGAGTCCAAGGAAGGAGCAGCCAGAGGGTCGAGGAGCAGACGTGCAGTTTCTCTGGGCAATGATAAGTAGGAGCACATCCTGAGAGACTACAGAATTCTGAAGTGTGTAAAAACCAGAGAGGGAGGGAAAACTGCATTGTGCAGTAAACTGGATTATGGCTAGGTGAGAATAGTGCTTCAGGCTAAGTATCAGAGATATCAGTTCCTGGTGATCAGGACAGCCTCCAAGAAAAATGATAGACACTCTGGCACTTGGAATATTTAAAATTATTACTAATAGGACAGTCCCGCTGTGCTGTAGTGATCCTGCCTGTGTCTGGAGACCACGGTGGTATTCTCAGCCCAGAAACTAACTTCCAATATGATCTTGGAAAGTCAGCTCACCTCCCCACGTCTCTTGTTCCCTTTGCACATTGTCTTGACTATCTGAATTTTAAGCGCTACAGAGCAGAGATGATCTACTTAATCGTGTTGTGCCTAGCATAAGAAGGCCTTGATTTTTGGCACCACTGAAATAAAACCTGTATTTTTAAAGATGCTCTGTGGAGCAGACCTGCCACAGCGAAAGAGACTGCCTGAGAGGAGAGTTGATTTTATGAATACAATATAAATTTTGCCCTTGGGATCCTTCTGTCTGTTGTTGCTAATGACCAGTGATTTTCCTGTTCATCCGGTAGCGAAAGCAACAGGGAAAAGCAGTGAAGGGCCCAGCTGCATTATGAATGAGGTGGACATGCAGCTGGGATTGAGACGGGTTGCCCCGTGTCACTGAGATGTCACCCTCTCTGCTCGCCCACCCCGGGAAGTTGGATCCGTCACTGCTCCCGCGGCAGCCGTCCCTTCCTACTAATTGGCTCTGTAGATGTTGTAGCTGTTTGCTGGCTTGAATATTGAGTGTGAAGATCCTGGGTCCTCTTCTGATAGCAGACCTTCCGGGAGGGGTGGTGATGCAGGGCTGGAAGAAAGGCTGCCCGTCATCAGAAGGAGCAAAAGCAGCCTCAAGGCTTGGTTTGACTGCAGGGAAAGGCGTATTTATGGAGGCTTGAAGCTTCGTTATTGATCAGCACCTAAAAGGATCTAAGAAACAAAGGCTTCCTCCTCTTTAAAGTTCAATTGCAGAAAATGGTATCGCTTGTTCCTTGGGAGTCTGCTTCCCAGGGAAAGGTTGATGTGCTGCGTGTTCCCACTTCTCACAGGCCATACGAGGGTGGGAACAACACTTTGTAGCGTGGAGGAGGAAGCACTTGAAAAGGAGAAAGATTTCTCTCTTCAGACCCTTTTTCCACCTGAATTGAGAGGGAGGGCCAGGACTGGTATGAGAGTGGGAGATTATTTCTGTCTAATCAAGTCTAGTGAGCATCTGCCACAGAAATCCTCCACGGTGGTGAAGGCTTCCTTCACAGGACTCCCTATGGGTAAGGCACTCGGCCGACTTGCTCTTAGTTTATTTAATGGTAAACCATAGTTCTTTTGCCAGGTTGCTATCAAATTCTGCATTGTATGTAGAAGTAAGGTTACAAATGCAAATGCTGTGAGGAAAAGAAGACACCTAGATCTTCTGTTCGTTACGATGTGGGTTACTGGAAGCCAAGCTAGCTCTCCTCAAACCAGGAGATGGTGATGGAGGTCCCCAAATCATAAGAGTTGCTATTCGAAGGCCAAGCAGGGCTGTGGTTAGAGTTGGATGGAAGGTGACAAAACTGTGGAGGCAGCATGTACCAAAATCAAGCAGCAGGGAAGGGGCAGAAGTAGGCATCAAGCACCATGTCTTGGAAAGGGGCTGGGAAAGCTTCAAGCACCACTGGATCAGGTTCAAGTGACTGCTCAGGGACAGAGACCAGGAGCAACAATGGATCAGGGAGCAACAGCTATGGCCTGGGGTGGGTTCAGGGTAGAGGACAGGACTTCAGATCTGTCCCCTGCATCACAGAGGTGTTTTTCACAAGCACCTGCTTGGTGGCTGGCTGCTGACAGTAAACCTGGTAGGGTCTACTTTGGGTTTAACTGGCGAGCACCAGCTCTCCACCTGCAAAAGGACTTGTTCCCCCACACGTTGCAGTTTCTCACTGTATTATTTTAGCCCCAGCCAGGTAGCTGGTGTGATAGGAGGCAGATCCTGCCCCAGAAAGCTTTCACTACAGTTGTTTCTCTGCCACGCACTGGAGCTGCTCACAGCTTGGCAGAGATGAATGTCCCAACCTTCCTACCCCCAAAAGCCCTGCAGTCTGAGCTATAGGAAAGCTTATTTGCTGATTGCTAAACGGGCTGTGATAAAGTTGTATCGTTACACAGTTCGGATTCCGTCTCCTAGTAGGGATTTTTCAGTGCTGGTTTGTTACACTGCTGTGGTCATTTCATTTTTAGGAGTTGTTGATAATTTTTCATAAGTCACCATTGCCTCTGCTGAGCCTCCCCCTCAGGTTTCTGTGTGGTTTAAGAGAGGATTTTTCTCCATAACAAACCCTCGTGCCCTTCTGCCGCCGGTCCTGGGGTTTCCCCCTTAAAGGATTTAATAAAAATGCTCTTCAGGCTTTTTATCAACTGAGGGAGGAAAAAAGAGCCTTCCTGCCTTGCTGTGGCTCTGCAAACTTTCCAGCTGATTCCGTGACGCCGCCACCGATTCCCTTCCAACGCCCCGCGATGTCGGGAACGCGACCTTGACTTCGCCGCCCGCCGGGAGCCCACGGGGGACGGAGAGCACGTCCCCACGCAGAGCCTCCTAACTGCCCCCCAAATTAACCGCAAGCGTGGCATTGCCACAAGCTGGCTGGAGCAGATGGAGTCCCCCCACCGGCTTCTGCTGGACTGAGCTGAAACGGCTCCAAGGTGCACCGCCTGCCCTACACCGATGGCTTCTGATGGATTTTTTTTTTTCCTTTAGCCCAGATAATAGGTCCATAATTCTGTGCCTGAGCTCCAGCTTGAGGGAACAGCACAGGGTGTGCTGTGGATTTGCTGGTTTGGCTTTTTGTGTTGTTGTGGTTTTTTTTTTCCCCCTAAATGGATCATGTTCCAGTATTTGCCCGTGCAGTGCACAGGTTTCCTGATAACTGTATTTTCCAGTTTGGCAGGTTTTAGAAGGGGATTTGGTGACATGGCTCCACTAGCTGAAGCCCAGCTGATGGTTTGCTCCCAGAAAGGATTCTGGAGGAGCCAGTTCCCTTGTGGACCTTCTCCATTTTCTTGGGGAGATGGCCCTTGGGTGGACAGAGATGCCCAGTTGCATGAACCACTAGCAGCTATGGCCTTTTTGGCGAGGTGGCTGCCTGGAGAGGCGATTTCACTGAATTTCACTGAATTTTTTGGAGTTGGAAGGGACCATAGAGATCATCTAGTCCAACTCCCCTGCTAAGCAAGATTGCCCAGAGCCTGTTACTCAGGTCTGCATCCAGGCGGGTCTTGAAAATCTCCAAAGAAGGGGACTCCATGACCTCCCTGGGCAGCCTGTTCCAGGGCTCTGTCACCCTCACTGTGAAGAAACCAAGGATGGTTGATGTGCTCACCCTACCCCCACCTAGACCCTTATGAGTTATCAGTTCTCTGCCAGTGTCCTGTAACTCCTCAGCTAAACTGGTTTTGCTGTAGCTCGAGCTGCAGCATCCTGCGCGTTGTCTCTGCCACGGTACGTCAGCCAGGATGATGATGCTTGCAGTCTCCATGATGCTTGCCCCATTTGCCACCGGGGCGCTGGGGGATCTCAAGGAAGTCAGCAATACCAACAAACCTGATGGTTCTTGCGCTGGGATCAGCGGGAAGGGAAGGACCAGGGAACTGATTTGGGGAACTTTCAACTCGTGAGACCTAACTATAGCTGCATGCCCGTAGGCTGGCCGCCGGGGGAGGAACCATGAAACACCCACTGAAGAGCAGGTTACACCGAGCCGGACAGGGGGAGTGCTGGTGGAGCAAGGACTGGAAGACTTGGTCGAGAGCCAAACCCCATTTCCTCTTACCCGGTCTCCAGCCCCGGCTGTGACAGTGACATGCAGTCATGACCACTGAATCCCCTCCGCTAATGACAGCCGCTCGGCAGCGCGTCTCACCCCGAGCTGAACTGAGTTAACAATCTGTTCCCAGCGAGCCAAGATGTGCCTGCTTATTTACCAGACTTCAAGCCTCTGGCAAGCTGCCCGCTCAACATGTAGATGGGAGCTGTGTTAACTCCATCATTGCCATCAACGGGGCGCACAAGCAGCGCTAGGAAATGCCCTTGGTCTTCCTGTCACGCTCTGCAGCTGTGGCCACTTCCTAAATGCCTGAGGTTTGTTCTGGGGTGGTTGAGAAGTACTTTATGGCTGTGGAGTGGGACAGCGAATTTCCTCAAATGAAGGTCGTATCCACATTATGGTTTTCCAAGAAGGACTCGGGAACCAGCTGTGGTACCCACCAGGCTTCACCGTAGCGATGGGCAGCTCAGATCATGTGTTGTGTGGGACCACCACATCTGGGTTCCCCAGAGTTGAAGGAAGGAGGTAGGCTTCATATCCAGATAATATGCAATAAGGGGGCTGCTCAGGCAGCCCATCCACCTCTCTGCATTGACAGTAGCAGATCAGGAAGTGAGAACCACTCCTTTCGTGAACTAAAATAGACCCTAAATTAAACTCACACGCCAAAGTAGGCAGCTTAAATGCAGTCTGGCATGCCCATCACCTGGTTGTCTGTCCTTCTGGCTGCGTGGTCTCCACAGCCAGGTGTTTGCCTTCATACCTACCAAGGCAATGAATGGCAAGACCTCTGCACTCCCAGATTAGAGGAAAGAAGTTATTTCATACTTTGGTTGTTTCACCTTCCAGGGTGACTCTGTATCCCAGTCACTCCTCATTCGTAATTTCCTCTCTCTAAACGAGTTCTTCTGCAATGCAAAGGAAAAGTATTATTACAACTGAATTTCAGGCTCTATCTGTTTGACTCTTTCTCCTTGACTTTATGATATCTTCTGCCTGTCCTGTGTTGCCATTTATGGAATGCTTTCTCCCTATACCTTCTTCCCCTTCACTCTCTCCAAGTTACCTGTGTCCCACCTATGACTGAAGGATTTAGCCTGAGGGCTTCCCCCTAAAGGTAGTGGTGAAAGAGTGATGTTTATTGATACTAAACAAGGACTTTTACAGCTGGGTGCCTTGCTTGATCTTCTTAAACTGCACCCATATACTCAGCAAATCAGTGTGGGCAACACTGGCAGAGCCCCAAGGTCCATGGAAATCCCACTCAGTCCAGGAAGAAATGATCTACCAGGACCATGCAATGGAATTATCTCCTTAAGTCAGACCATGGTCATTCATCATGAGATGGAGTGGCTCAGCACAGATCACATCCACGTACCTAAACTATGTTTTTCTGCAAAACGGGATGGCTCCATCCAAACAGTCTGCTGGAGACATCCTTGGGCATGAACTTTCCTCAAAAATGAGTGTGGGTGTTGTCCTCATGCAAAGAGCGTTTTTCATTCTCTTGAAAATTGAGTCTAGAATCTAAGCTTGAGGTTTCTGAAAGCACTGGACCAGTGCTGAAGGGCAGAAGTCTTGGATTTCAGTCCTGTGCTCTTTGGATGTGAAGATTAGTCAGGATTTGAGTTGCCTGATCACACTTTGCTCCTGGGAAAGCCCCTCTGGCAAATGCTCGCTGCTGTCCCCTTTATCGCAGCAGCAGTGAGCTGAACTGCTTGTGAACAGCCCTTCTCCTGCCCCTCTGTGCTGGGAACTCAGGACCAGCAGCAGCAGGGTGCTAAACCACTTGCAAATAGCAATTCCTCCCCAAGAGCCCAAGCCTGGGACAAGCACCGAGTGAAATTGTAATTAAGGCAGTTCCACATCGCTTGACTCCGTGCTCTGCAGCAGCATGTTGCAAACACTGATTCTTCTCCCCAGTAGGGAGTTAGTCATTTGAAAATGCTTCATATGTATTTGTGTATATGCGCAAATATATATTAGATAGATAGACTTTTTAATATATATTTCATATATATATTTGATGTCCTTGCTTTTTAAGGCTATGAACCAATTTATGAATGTCTGCCCCATGGTTCCTGGCCATATGAAGATTTTGGTAGAAGCCTGTAAGATTTATCTTTCCCTTTTAAGGATCTGCAGACAATGTCTTTTGTATATACTTCTAGCACTTTCCTGGTCAAAAGTGAATATAGCAATCCTAATGTAAAAGGAAAGCCAAAAGTGGATCTTCTTTGATAGCTCATCCCTGACAAATCAAAAAGAGGTGTACCTGGCAGTCCCGTTCTGTGCAAATCTTTCCACGTTTTTCTGTCTGTTTCTAAGAAATAAATGTATTATTATGTAAAACCCACTTGACACCAACGGCAGACCCTCTCATGGTCTGGCTGATTACTTTCCAGAGGGGAGCAGTATTCTGTATGTGTGTATCCACCAGATGAAGCTGGTTACAGCCCTCCTTCATTAGAGGATCAAACCTGCTCTTCTCTGGCACAAGCTTCTTATTCATCTGAGCGCGCTGAATTTTTCATCTCATCTGTGCTTTCAAGAAGTAAGACTGATGCTGTTCTTAGGCTTATGAAGCTCTGTCCATGCAGCAAAGCACTGAGCATGGCTTTGCTGTGTGACACACAGGTGATACCTATGCATATGCCCAACACCATGACTGTCTGAGATGCACCGCTGAAGTGTATTCATGAACAGAGGCAGAGCTCGGGGTAGGAAATGAAGAAATGTCCCATTAAAGCTGCAATATGAATTTGGAGAGTAGAATATGTAGTGATTTCTTGGACAGGAGTCTGTCCAGCCTGGTATCCATACTTTTGCTGGCTCCTTTAGTGGTCATAGACCCATAGAATCATTTAGGTTGGAAAAGACCTATAAGATCATCAAGTCCAACCATTGACCTAGCACTACCAAGTCCACCACTAAACTATGTCCCTCAGCACCGTGTCTACACATCTTTTGAATACCTCCAGGGATGGTGACTCCACCACTGCCCCGAGCAGCCTCTTCCAAGCCTCGATAACCCTTTCAATAAAGAAGTTTTTTCCGAATATCCAATCTAAACCTCCCCTGGGACAACTTGAGGCCATTTCTTCTCGTCCTATCACTTTTACTTGGGAGAAGAGACCAGTCCCTCCTTGCTACACCCTCCTTCCTGGGAGTGTGAGAAGGTCTCCCCTCAGCCTCCTTTTCTCCAGGCTGAACACCCCCAGCTCCCTCAGCTGCTCCTCACAAGACTTGTGCTCCAGACCCCTCACCAGCTCCATTGTCCTTCTCTGGGCACACTCCAGCACCTCAATGTCTTTCCTGTCATGAGGGGCCCAAAACTGAACACAGTGCTGTCCAACTGGAGGACGGCCATGTAACAAATGAATGGGGCAGGGCAATTCCAGATATCGTCTGGGTGTTGGTCCTAGACTGACAAGCTTACAGAGTTGAGTGTCAGCAGGACTGAGCACCTTTGGCTTGACCCTGTGCTAGATGGGCATGGGCCAACTCCCACAAGTTTGAGGCCACTGGAGCATCACCGTGCTGAGCTGGTATCACCTAGCTTCATACAACTCTTATGATGGTGGAGCCAGGAATGGTTTATGTCCAGCCCACTGTGGAGAGAAGTATTGGATCTCAGGTCTATGTGACTCCATCTGTGCCCTTGGAGGCTGACTCCTACCTGGAAAGACAATGCAAAGAAAAGAGAGGGGGATGCTTCTTATAATGGAAGATCATCTCCCCTCCCCCTGGAAGAGCAACTATTTCCAGTAAGTGAGCCGGAAGACTAGACCCTGCCACCAGAGAGTATTTAGAAGTAATTGAATCACTGGATTAGCTAATGCAGCATCCATTAGGAGTCCATGCCATTCCCAGAGGACTCTGCAGCCATAAAGGAGCGCAAGGAAGCCCTGACTATTTCATGAGTGTACATAAACCTCCTGTTTCCAGGCTATAACTTGCTTCCTGGGTGACAACATGAAGGTGCTGTTGGCCCTCCTCCATCTCCCATAGCGCAAGGTCTGAGGTTGTCCAGATGGCCCTGAAAGGTAAAGAGAAGCCAAAGCAGTTGCTCACTCCTGCTACAGCTGATGTGGGGGTAGGGGAAATGACAGCAGAGCTCCCGACTTGGCTCCTCTCTGGGTTGAGAAGAGCAGTTGGAGTGTGCAGAAGCACTTGGGCATATCTGGGCAGGGGAGGCTTGCGCGGGGAGAAGCAGCCGGCACCAGACTTGGCCCGGGGCATGGCGCGCCTGGCAGATGGCAGGAAGGAGTGGGTGTGCAATGTGATGAAAGATTTACACACAGAAGGCCAAGTCCTCAGCCAGGGGAAATGTGGCTCGCCGAGGATCCACTGACAGCTATTTCCATTCGGTGGCCGGAGCTTGTGCTAGCCACGGTGTTATATCAGCTGGCTCCTGGCGCTAAGCCTGTGGTGGGGATTTTCTGTATTTTGAGCTGGTTCTCTTCCTTAAGGAGCAGCATCACCCTCCAGATGATACAAACTCAGTCTGTGCTTTGAGTT
This sequence comes from Tringa tobata, assembly GCA_033628505.1. Classification (NCBI taxonomy): domain Eukaryota; kingdom Metazoa; phylum Chordata; class Aves; order Charadriiformes; family Scolopacidae; genus Tringa; species Tringa tobata. Next base: position 1,071,678 of record JAHREE010000302.1, on the reverse strand, counting down.
CTGGTGGAAGAAAAAGCTGCTGGCTTGGGTGATGGGGCAGAGATTTGAGTGCTGTAGGTAAGTCTGAGGCTTCAGCTTCTTTCAGATGGGTCCTCTGGGTTCGGAGTGGGTAAAATTACTTTAAAGAGTACAGATTTCATGCCAAGACCACACTTTCCAAGAAGAGAAGTGCAAGCTTAGCTACGTGAGAGGCTTAAATCTCAGCAAAACAATACATGGGACTGCTAATCCTAATTCGCTTACACAACTTGCTGTATCCTTCCTTCCACTTTCATGTGTCCTTATTTAATGAGCGAAATAGCTAAAAGTTCGCGTGACCGAGTCTTTTCCAAACTGAGAGCTGGTGAGCCATTTCTCTCTCCCCCATGGTGACCAGTTTGCACGTGCAACGATGGGTTGCCTTGTGTTGCTGTGGGAAGGGGAGGCCCTACGGCAATCTAAATATAGATGCACATAAGGAAACAAATGCTACCCTTGTAAATTTTGCCATCAGCAGCTGTAGTGGGACATACTATTGCTTAGCAGGAGATTAGTTTTGTAGGCTCTGTGAGTCTAAAGGGAGAATCATCTATTGTTTGCCATTTAAGATTTATTGCATCTCCGTTTAGACTGAATAATTTATCCTGAATGAGCCCTAAAACCCTTTGCCAGTTAAAGGGAGAAAAACACTCCCCAGAAAAAAAGCTTCACCCTAATAGGAAAAAATCAGCAGGCGACAGACAGAGCGGAGGGGGTAGGTGATGGGTGGCGGCTGGTTGCACTGCTGGAGACCTCAGTGGTTATGTATCTTTTGTCATTACTTCATAATGATGAACTCCATCGTTAGGAGCCATTCATTACCGCTTAGCCTGTGTGATCTGATGCTGATTTGATAGGATCCAATTTAGCATTTCACTCTGGGCTCCATTCCATGGCCATTTGGGTTCGGATATAAAAGGCAGTCTGATGCCGCCTTGATAGTGTTTTAAACTGCCGTAAAAAACGCTGGCGTGGCAGTTCGATCATCATCTGACCAGGGGCAACATCGTGGGCTTGCACTTCAAGGCAGCTGCTTTTCTTTGTCCTAAAACTCCGGGCTCAAAGTGGGCGGGGGAGTAGGTCGTGCCCCTTTTTGGATCATCTGTGTGGTGAAGAACTTGGGCAGGTAGTGCAAGGAAGAGAGTGATCCTACACCAGTCCCTGGGGTTCATCCAAGTGGAGGAAACTTCAGAGGCAAAACAGCAGGACACTGTTCTCCCCCACCGAGATGTGTGCATGGGCATGGCTTCTAGTTTCATCCCAGTTCAAGATGAGAGAAGAAGTCTCAATTTTCCTGTGTTTTTGGTGAAAGAAAATTACAGGCTCAAGACCTACCTCAATAGTTTCCTACTTCTTGGTGAGTCTCGAGGTCAAGCTGTTTCCACTGCCAAATCACTGGGGCTGGGTGTATGAATTTTGAGGGGAGAAAGACTTGCCCTAAACTCTATCATCAAACTGGGTGTTTTCCCCTTTTTTCCTCGCTTTGATATCTGACTTTACTGCTGCTTTTGAACTATCTGGTTCTTCAGTCAAATGTAGCAAAGCACTCCTGTTTCCATCCAAGTGGAAGTGAGGATAGGAGAGATTCTCCTACGAACTCAGAGTCCTCAAACTCATAGACCCAAACATTTGAGGCAGCCTTTCTCTAGATCACACCTTGAATTTCCTCTGGGTTACCTTAGTCCAAAAGCAGTGTCTATAGATGATTGAGCTTTCAAAATAATGAGTCCCACCCAAGACACTCACTCAATTAGAATAATTTTAACTTCTTCCAAGAAGGACACTTAAGTTTAGTAAGCCAATGCCATCAGTCTCCTCCAAATTTTCTAGGCTGGTGTGAATCAGAGTTAGAAGAAGATCTTGAACATATGGCTACCTTGAAGCTACCTACCTACCATGTGCGCTATCCCATTGAAGAGGTGTAGATGTGATAGAAAGAGGAATGGGTTTTGAATGGGTAAGTTGGGGAATGGATCATTCTATAACTGGACAGTTCTGTATACTCTCTCTCTAGGTAGCTGCCCATCTTCGGAAGCAGGTTAGTGGGCTGGAGGGAGGATCTTTGGACAAACCTGCTGCAGACAAATTTATTTTATGTTATGAGACATAATATGAGGAGTTGTGGATGAGGAAGACCATTTCGGGGCTTTTCATCTCCCTCTCTGTTGTTGTAAGCTGATCCTGTGGCCTTATATGGGACCAGGCTGGAATCAGACATGCTCTGTGTGGAGGTATGGGTAGGGTTGAATGTTCCCATCTCCTGCCAAATGCAGCATGCAAGACCTATTGAAGTTATGATGGGTCTACCAGCATCACATACAGTAGGCCGCAGATGAAGCTAATAGTTTTCTCTCTTTTTTCTTGGTAACCACAGTAAGCATCTGCTATATAATGAAAGTCATGTAAAAGTGCTAAGAATGAAAACTAATGAGAGCATCATCGTTCTGCAGATTAGAGAGATGAGTCCACCTCAGACCAGGAAGTAAGGGAATTGCACCAGAAACAGATGATCCAAGGGACTAAGGGCTAGAAATGAGAAACAGAAAGATCAATTAGATCATGTTATGGCCAGTACAAGATTGTTTCTGTACTGAAACTTCTCTACTTGTTGAGGGCAACCCAATTTCAAAGGATTCTGGTGACCAGGGTATTTACTCACCCTTTGGTGACAGTGCTCCATGGTGCCTGCCAAGAAATATGTCAGTGTAAAGCTCTTATTTCCCTTAGTTCCATCCAAACACATTATCTTCAGAGCTATTCTCAATAGACTTAGTGACTCCTTGGTGTTCACGCCTCAAAGTACTTGTGAATCTGCTTTTCTATCCACTCATATTTTTCCTGTAACCATTCAATTCAACCATACAAGTTCCTTTGGCTTGACCACCATTAATAAGAGAATACCAAAGTTTTTTGCCTCCAGGTCACTCGCTCACAGGCCAATTCAAGTTAGACCAATGGCCAACTAAAGGATATTACCATTTCAGAGCTGTTGGATGGATTACATGACAGGGACTCCTGTCCAGGTCAGATGGTCACTTGTCCAAGACAGGCTGGATGTCTTTTCAACTGCTTGAGCAGAGATGAGCAGAAATGACACAGCAAAAAGAGGAGAAATTGCATCACTGAAATCATCTAACATCTTTCTGTCATTCAAAGATGGGATCCCAAGTTCCCTTCACAAGAACTAATTTTAAAGAAAGTGTGAAAGACAGTAGGAAAAGCTTTTTATTTTTTTTTTTTTCATGGAATACTATTGCAGTTATAGATGGATGAAGAAATTTCTATCTCTACTTCCTTAGATGTTTTTGGGAAATATTAATTTGAGGAAAGGCTGGAAAATGTGAAACATTAGTTCCAACGTACCACTCTCTGGTGCCTAGGGAGATTTGCTCCATTTTTTCCAGACTATCTTGTTAGTCTGCACCTTCCTCTATCATCACCATCTCCCTGAAAGAAGTTGGTGGTATATTGTTGAAGATGTATTCCAGGCAGGGAGTCTGACACTGTGGGAGGATAGAGCTAAAGGCAAGTGAGAAATACTCCCATTCAAGCATTTCAGGTTTGGGCCACTGAACTGTTGGGTTTTGGTGTTGAAGGTAACATTGGAAAAACAGTGTAGTTTGGAGAAAAAAAAATATTATTGCTATGAGAAATCATTCGTGATGGAAATTTTTCAATTATTCCTAAATGAACCTCTGAAAAAGGAACATGGTATGTAATAGAAGAGGCTGAAAATGCATAGGTAGGACTTAGAAGATGACAGCACAGAGGCTGGGTATGCCATGGGTTCCTCTAACACCTTGACTAAGTAATGGTACAAGATTCCCAAAGAATTCAGATTTTCAGAAGTTCCTGACCCATGAGAGCTCCCAAAACTTCAGACCAGCTCTGTACCCAGCCTGCTGAGCTGCCCTGAAAATTTGTCTTCCTTTGCAAAGCCTCTCTGGAAAATCTAGTGAGTCTCTTCCCAGATAGTGCAATGCACTCTTGCATCAAGCGTTTACCCAGGAAATGTGGTATCACAAATTAAATCCATAGTCAAGCAAAAGAGAGCGTGGAGGGAGGAACATGGTCCATATAGTCCAGTGCTCTGCACGCACAAAGGGGATACTCCAGAGACATGTGGATGATGTCAGCTGGAAGTTGTTTTAGGAAGTGAGTTTTTGCCAGCTGTTAGTTCCCACTTGAAGATGGCTTTTGAATGGAAGAGGAAGGTTGTGGTTATGACATGACACACACCAAATGTGGAAGGCCATTTTAACATGTACATTGTGGATGAGCTCATGGCCAAGAACTGCCAGCCACCAGCCATACCCAGTCTTCAACATTGCATGTTATTTTGTTCCCAAACGTTGTCTGCTTTATTTACTTTATCAATGCTTTGGACGTGCACTGTAGAGTCTGCATCAAAGCTGACAGCAGTCGCGTCGCTTGCAGTACAAAGCAAAATCTGTGCCTCTGAAGGCACAGAGTCCAACTGGGGATAACAAAACATTGCACTGGGGATGGAAAGAACGGTTGTGGTCCCTTGGAGGCCAACTCTTAGCTATTTCAGTGTCAGAATGGCAACTTGTGCTTCAGAGTTGTCGCATCACCGCTCTAACCTGGGGAAACTGAGGGCATTTTGAAGAGCTGTGTAAGATGGTTGGTTGTGGGCTGCAGTGGCTGTCACCAGTGAAGGCTGCTTTGCAAGCAAAGGACTTAGGGACTGAAATCAAACTCTGCAGGGTTGAGGGAGAACACTGAAGATTATTCGGGCTTTTCCCTATCAATTTTACTGAGTGTTAGTTTAACTGATCGAGAAAAGCCTTTTCCCTCACTCTCCAGATGATCTCCCAGCTTCTGCAGGCTCTGAGTCCCTGGGAGCATCAATGCTGGTGTGAGCCAAACCAGTGCATCCTCTACTGGAATTTGCCGAGGAGAGATTTGTCCAGCGAAACAGTCCTGTTCCAGCCCAGGCATGTAACTGTATGGACAAAAATGGGGAAGAAAATACTCTTTTTGTTTGTTCGGCAGGGGATTTCTGTTTAATCAGCAGTTGTTTTCAAAACCAAACACTGGCTGCCATGAGCCAAGGTCCAGGAACATAAATATCTGGGCCCTCTTCCAGGGCTGTGGCTGAGCTCCAAACTGTTTGGGAGGAGGGAGGAGTTGGGAAAGTGGCTCCCGACGCTCCGCAGTTGGCAGGACCGGTGTTTGCAGCAGCACGGTGACAGTATCCATCTTCTCTGGCCCATGGTGTAGGATTGGGGTTGCTACGTAAAGAAATTCAGTTATTCCTGTGTGATGGAGCTGTTGCACTGGCCACCCAAAAGCAGACCACAACTTCTTACATCCCAAGGAGAGGACTAAACACAGTTACCCCAGAGAGTTTTGGTTGAGTCCCTACATAGTGCCAGGAATAGTTTCTGATGGATGTAGTTTTTCTGGTGCAAATGAAGGCTCCTGCAGGCTGGGCAATTTTGGGAAATCTGATCTCCTCATTTGGGTGCTTAGTCAGGAGTCCTAGAGCTCATTTCATGTGAGGTTTTTGGATTTGTCTGCATAATGTCTGTCGCAGTTGCTATTAAAAAAAAAAAAAGAAAAAAAGAAAGAAAAAGAATTAAAAACAGAAAAAAGGGAGGGTTCTCTGAAAATGCACATTTTTCATCAAAAATCACTTGGAACAGAAAGAAAGAGTGAGTTTTCCTTAAAAACCTATAAATACACCATTTCCAAGTATCTCTTTTTTCAACTAAACCTCAACACGTTTTACAGGAGCAACAGATAAACAAAATTGTTTTGCAGCTAGCTCAGCAGCTGGGTTCTTTGGGAATCTAGCTGCAAGCAAGTGGTCAGGTTTAAAATACTGGAGCGGAGCCACGATTGACATCTATAGTTTCTGAGCTGCTGGTGAGTGTTGTAACTGAAAGACTCTCTCACCACTCATAGTTTTTCAGCTTCTGTCATGCTCTACATGTTCATGTAGCAGCAGAAATGAAGTAACTCCACTGAAGTATTATAAAGTCTCTGTAACTGGATGTCTTCAGGGACTTATTCCATGCCACATCAAACCTTAATGCCTTTTCTTCCATCTGTGCTTATTCCAGCAGTCCAGGAATAATGTTCCAGTCCAGCCTTTCTCCCACCTTCCACCCAGGCTTAGCACAAATTACTTGAGCATCCACCAATTTTGGAGTTCTGATGTGCTGCTCTTTCCTTTTCCAGGCCTTTTTATAGGAAAAAGTGTATTTTTCCCCATCTATTTATGTTCTGCTCTTAGCCTTGTTTCTGTCTGCTGTCTCATACAGTACTTTTATCCTTTGCTCTGAGCAGATGTTGTTTCTCTTCTCTGCATTATAATCATAATTTGAGGCCCCAGCTGAAATGAAAGGCCATTTGAGACGAGAACTGCTGGGGATCTCTGTGAGATACATCTCTACCTGGAAGACATTGGAGTAAGTAAAGACTGGAAGAGGTTACAGTGAAGAAGTGGGTTGCTTGGGATTATATACAAGAGCTGAATGAAGCTGAGAGTGAAATGAGCCCCTAGAGTGCACCTTGAACTGCATATGGGCTGCTCTGCCTTTATCTCTGGAAAATACATGATGCCGCTGGCATGGAAGGTCGTACCCACATAAACTGGCATTGTATTTTTGCTTTTGCAAAATTCAAGCTCCAAAAAGACAAGTTGACGAAACAACAGCACAATCACTGCAGCACATAGAGCAGGTAGGACTAGAATGAGCGTTACCATGAGCTGCAAGCAGACTGGTCGTCCAGGAGGGTGTTATTTTCTCTTTGTGTCTGTTGAAAATTTGATATAGCTTCATCAGTTGATGCTCTAAGTGTGTTTGCTTTTCTGGGGGATTTTGCTGGGTGTGTTCTTTTTTGTTTTGTTTTGTTTGTAATTTCTCTGAAAGACTTGAAAAACATCAAGTTTCCATCAATTTACAAAGGAGGAGACTTGATGTGGCAGATTCAGAATTGGATGCCATGGTAGCCATTGTCCCAGGAGGCTGGAAAACACGACTGTAAGAGATGTAGGTTGACAAGTACATTTTAAATCTGACTGTATTTTTTCCCCTAATAATAAATAAACAAACTAAAACCCTGAGAGTAACACTGATGAGAGAAGGTAGTTTAAGAATACAAAGACACAAGCTTTTTCTTTCTAATATGGAGGCAAGGCTCCGTGGTTAGTGAATGAGGCATCTCAAGCCTATCCCAGACACCAATATTTTGAGTGATTTCAGATGACTCTCTGTCCTTTTCTTCCTTATTGTCTGTTTAGACCATACACTTTTCAAAGATGGGGATGCACTTTTCTGTCTGCTGCCCACCTTGGCTGCATATGAGCTTCATGTTGGAAGAAAGTCCAGTCCCCGTTCATTTTTCACCACCTCAACCTGGTCTCAGTGGGTAGGAGGTCTGGCTGCCTTGGCCACAGTGATGAGTCCTGAGAGGTCCTTTGGTATCAAGCCTGAAGGTGCAGGACTGAGAAGTCTTTTTATCCCAGCTGCAGAAAGGCAACTGAAACATCAAGCGTGTTGGCCTGCCTTTTCCAGTCCAGTTGCCTACAGATTTTAGCATGGCTGGTGGCAATGCAGCAAGCAGGCATAAGTTCTGGGGAAAAAAAATTCAGGTGGTTTACCTGAGGTTACTCAGAAAATCAGTAGCAGAGGCACTGATGAAGCTAAAGTTCAGATAAGTTTTTTTTTATGTCATGCTCATCTCGTCCACACTTTGGAGCTGCATTGGGTCGGTCAGGCCGAGATTGCAAACAGGCAAGGAAGAAGGTGAGGAACCACCAGGGATGGTGCTAACAAGGGCCCAGCTGGCAAACGGCCTTGTTGAAAGGTATTTGTAGGGCAAATGAAGGCGGGGGAAAGAGTGGGGAAGTTGCACTTGCGTATTCTCTGCTTCCCCCACCTTCATTTCTTTGCATCTCAGCGAGAAGGAGAGAATGGAAGCCAGAGAAATTTGCTTTGAATCGACTGACGTTTTATTTAAATTAAAATAAAAAATCTGTTCTGTTTTGTTTTTCCTCCGGATGAATATTAAAAGGTGGCATAGCTGACAATCCAGCCCACTACAACTTCACCTCCTGTTTGGAGCTAAAATGGAACCAATTTAAGTCATTTTCTTACTGTGGGCATAAAAGGGACTGTGGGCCTCTAATCACCGCCTGTGGGTTTGACTCAGCCATCCATAAACTGCAATATCCACTCATTTGTTCCTTTTCATTCGATTGCCTCCAAATTGCTTCAAACAAGCTCCATGGCTGCTGGGGAAGGAGAAGCTCTGCCTGCCTCTCAAAGGGGTGGACAGGGGCAAGGAGGAGAGAAGCAGGATGTTGGTGCTGTCTGCCTCCATCCTTCCTTCCTTGGCTCAGCAGAGCAAGGGTGCTTGAGGACACTTCTACCAAGCATGCAAAGCAGGGCAGTAACCCACCGTTTGCTGCTCTGGGCCTTGCACAACCCATTAAAGATGTTGGTGAGGACACCTGAGCGTCACGTGAGGCGTAAAGCTGCTCTCTGTGCTGTTGGGCGAGGAACGGGGTAGGGATACTCCGGGACCAAGCTCTGGAGGTTTGGCTGGAAGGTGCAAGCAGTTGCAATGCAAGGGATGGAGGCAGGTTTCTACGTTAAAGGCAGGAAACCACAAGACATTTTATGCATTTTTCCTGATTCCTGCGCATACACAAAACGCGGTGGGGCTGGGTTTCTGCCAGAAGTGGTTGCAACAGCAATCTGTGTTTTTTTTTTCCCGAAGATTATCCAAGAATTCTGGGTTGCAGCCTCTGCCTAGAATGTCAAAGGGATCCATCTACACTGAAGCTTAGCTCCCTGGGTAGCTCCCTGGTCCCACCACTGCTCGTGGTGCATGTCTATTAGCTCACCTGCTGCTTCACACCTGGTATCATCCCCGAAGACACCAATCCTCTTGTGCTTTTGAGACAAAACCTGAACAATATTTTGGGGCATAGCTTTTACATTTCAGGCATTTTTGGAGAATAAAATCCACTAAAACGTAATTATTATGGCTTAGAGCCGTGGACAAGCCGTGGGTCCGGTGCTCTGCAGTGTGGACACGGCCACTCCACCATAAAGGAGCTAGCCGTGAGGCAGCGTGGACAGGCCTTGCCCTATCACTCGCCAGTAAAAATCTGAATTTACTTAGCTGTTTTTTTCTCCATCCTAGATGTGATAAGCTATGCACTACCAGTGTCTTTTCTAACCCCTCTCCACATCAGCTGACACAAGGAGGAACATCTTGAGATGTTTTCCGAGTTGCGGGCTGGTGCTCTGGGCACCAACTCCCCATAAATGGGGCTCTCCTGCTGGACATCTTCGCTGGCCCTTTTCCCAGCCTTCACTTTGCTATAAGCAGGCAGCAGCCCCGGGGCATAAAAGGTCTTCTTCACGCTCCTGCTCTATCACTGGGCTAAGCGTGGACCCACCAAAGCTGGGAATGGGAGGCTTTGCAAAGCAACCCCCTCGTTTTCTCCGGCGCTCGAGCGAAGCAGCTCGAGCAGAAAATACTGCATTGCACCAAAGGCAGGGGAGACAGAGAGAGAGAGAGAGAGAGAGAAATCCCACAGTCTGACAGGCAAAGGCTGTGACTGTCCCACTCCTGACAGGCTGCTCTGCGGTGCGGTGGAGGAAGGCGGGGAGCACGCACCGCGCTTAGCAAGGCAACAGCTCCAGCCCTTGCGAGGGTTTTACTGCGGTGCATTTCGTGGTGAGCTGCCCTGAAAGCTCCTGTCTCGGCTCAGGCACCTTTGGCATCCGCAGGCAGGGAAGGGAAGGGAAGGTTTCCAGCTTGCTGCCTGGAAATGAAAAGCTGCGATGCTGGCGCGGCAGAGGGAAAGGGTCAGCGGAGACAATGACAGCCCATTTTCTACAAGCAGTTTCTCTGCTGAGCTTTCCCGTGTCTGACCGCTTGGCTCTGCCCTGGCCATGAGACCCCTTTGCTCTCAGGTGGGTCAGCCGTGCCCTCTCCATCCATGGCTGCAGAAAGCCTCTTTAGAGAGGGGTAAGAGAAGCTAACCCGAAGTAGGGGCACTGAGGTAGTGACAAACACCAGCAGCTCATCGTCAGCCTTGCCCAGCATCCTCAGACTGGGTCTGGAGCTAGGTTCACATCATCCCTGCTGAAACTGGGGTGAGCTGCTTCTGGCACAGCCACAGGGAGATGCTGGAGGAGGAGGAGAGCAGGCTGCTGCCCACTCTAATGGTCTTGGCAATGAACCCAGTCTCTAGGACCTGCCCTCTGATACCTGCGAAGGCAAAGGAGGAGTGTTTCCTAGCTGCAAGCACAGGGGAAAAAAAAAAAAAAGGAATAAAAATGTATAATGTTCTTATTTTTTCAGTGATCACGCTGGTAACTGAGAGCTATAGCTTAACTTTGTTAAAAAATAAGCCATGCGGCCAATGATTTGATCTCCCAGCCTGGTCTCCTGGCTCGATGTCCCTTATGCTGGTACATGAACATGCATGAGCCTCCCCCTTCTCACATCACTCACTTCCTACACAGTGAGGTCTCAGCAGTACCTGGGAAGCTCTACCTTTCCCCAGGAAAGGCTGCCTGTGATCTTGCTCTTTCATAGCTGGCAGAGTCAGGGTGAGAAATCCTACTTCCATTTTACACACGTGGAAAAACAGCAACAGGCACATCGGTGCCCATGGAAACAAAGGTCATGTATGAAGTCACTATCAGGTCTTCTGTCTGGTGTCCAGGGCAGCTGGACATTCCCTCTCTGCTAGAAACCCCCCCCAGTCTTATTAAAATCAGTCACCGCTGTCAGTGGGAGACAGATCAGGTCTCACATTCAGACTGGTGATTCAAAGTGCGGATGGCTAAATTTGGGATTGCATCTTTTTCTCCTCTTGACCCCATGGCTTTACAAAGGAGGTGAGTGACTGAATAGCCCGTGGCTAGTGATGCTCCATCATTGTGGTACCAGAGCAAGGCACCTAGTGTAGGCAATCTGGACGTGACCCCTTGTCTTGCACAGAGACTCAATATGCCTGCACGCTAAGGATAAGAAATAAGGTTTGTCTCAAAAGTAGTTTGAATATCCAAGCACTCTCCAACTAGGAAATGGAGGTGAGAAGGAAGGCTGTAGATGCAAAAAAGACAAACAAACTGAAAAAAAAAATCATGAATTTAAGTGGTGAGAGGCAATAATATCTCCTGCAGAGACAGTAAACAGAGATGAGTTGTTTCCAACGAGTACCTTGTAACAGATCCTTGAATCAGTGAAAGCTCAGAGTAAGGAGGAGGAGGGAGGCAGGAATACAAAATGTGTCTCATTAACAGAGAAAATTAAATGAATCTTTTTCATCTTATCTTCTTCATTGTCATTGTTCATCCGAAAATCAAAATCACATACTATTGTGTGTTTCAGGAAAGATAGATCACAGTGTTGGCAGAAAACGAGGTGGGGGGTGGGGGGAGCATTCAAAACCTCCTTGAGAATGGATTCTTGAGGTGAGCAGCAAGGGTTCAATCCTGCCCATGTATGGGATGGCCCCAAATCTGTGGATGTGCTCTGGATGGGTGCTGGGTGTGTGTACAACTGCCAGACCTTGCCCAAAGTGCTCAGGACGCCAAGAGGGGCTGGAGTAGAGAGAGTACAGTGTAATAAGGAGTGGTCACAACATACCAGGAAGCCATCTCATCCAATGGCTGTCCTTTGACTTTGGAGATATGCTGGAGCATCCCAGACAAGGGGCCGCAGAGCTGCCCAGTTAAACCTGTAAGGCCATGATGCAGGACACCATTCTTGCTCTGTGCAAACTCTTCTGAGACACTCTTGGTCATTCTTTGCACTTTCATCCTGCTTTCCCTTTGAAAACCAGGGAGCTCATTCTAGCCCACCTTGTGTAACCATCAGAGACGTTTGTACTTGATCTGTTGCAAAACCTCCAGTTGAAACACAATGAACAAGCCTTGAAAAGATTCAGGTCTTATGGGTGATGATAGATATGGAAGAATCAAGTGTAGACTGGAGTATGGAGACTGGAAATCAACTTTTGAGGAAATCTGGATTACTTAATATTTTGGTGGTCTGTAGGAAACACTTCAGAGGGATCTGACATCCAGAGGGTTGTGCTTCCTGAAGCTCCATCACCTTCAGGGTATATAAAACTTGCCCTATCAAAAGGAAGCACCCAAAAATCTCTACTTACTTCTGAGAACTGCAGAACTCATTTGTCAAGAAAAGGCCAAAGGCAGAAGGTGGGATGTATTATATCATCCTGCCTAGCAGAGTAATAAATTCCCACTACTCCTCCTCCACCCGGGAGGAGACGTCACATTGCAATCAGCAGTGGGCTTCTCTTTCAGCACCGTTGGTACCTCTCAGCTTTATTGATCATCATATCGTCATCTTGCTACCTCTATTCTACATGATTCCTGGGATTTTCTGAGATGTCGTGGCTTAGGACTCCCTTTTCATGAGACATGACTCTGACATCACTTTTCAGCATCTTATGGTGACATGATACAGGTATTACATCAGAGCTAATCAGCCTTCCTTCCCTTTCTAGTCAGTGGAGTAGGGGAAGCTTTTCCAGGGTTCAGGCTGACTGATCTGTTTACCATCTGTATTTTAAGATGAATTGCGCTTTACTTGTGGTTATTTGTCTTGAGGGAGGACCTGGTGATCAGTTTGGATGTGGCTGGTGGGATGGAAACTCACCCTTAGCATCTCCTGGTTGAAGCAGAGCTTTGAACAAGGGGCTGTGCCAACAGTGGCTTTAACCTTCCTCAACGACTGAGGAGGCAGATGCTGTGTGGAGAATTCCTCACTTTCTCTTAGGCTTGTCCGAGGGCAGATGATGACGATGGGTTAATACGGAGATGCTCTCCTGTGTGCATGTGGTTAATTGTGAGTGTCTGGCTGGAGAACTCAAGGTTCAACCCTGAGCAGAAGGGATGGGTCAGCAGAGCTGTGACGTCCTTGCTCTTTCATGCAGACCCTGGAGATTTGTGCTTCCAGCGCAGGAAGTGCCAGGTTCAAATCCCTCCCTTGTCAGCCAGACAAGGGGCAATTAAATTTGAAAGGCAAGTGTCAGGTACCAGTAGCTTCCTCACATTTTCCGCCGGCTTCCCTTATGGCCCATTAATATCTCTGCCGTGTTATCCATCTTCCCCAAACTTCCCTGGGCTGGGACCTCGCTTGTCTGTGTCAGTGCCTCTGGATAAATCAGTCGGAGGTGTCCAACCTTTCCAGCCTGAGGGCTGAGCACACTCTTTCACAGAGGCCACAGGGTCGTCAAGGATGCTGTTAACTAAGGCAAAGCTCCGCCAGCTGAGCTCCAGCGCTTCTCTCCCTGAGGTCTGTGAGCCCCGTTGGGAAAGGTGACAGCCAGAGCTGCCCTCCACCCCGGCGTGTCACATGGAGCTACCTGCAGAGGAATGGCTCAGGACTCCTCCATGGGAACACGAGGACAGGCTTTCCTTTCCTCCTGGCCCAGGATGGGATGCTGAGGCTCAAGTCTATGCTCCACCACCTGCAGTGCCCGTAATTCAGATCAATACCATCCACGGTGTGAGCTGAGGTGCCGTGCCCGGCTCGCTCTCTGCTCTCAGCTCCTCCCAGGCCACCTCTCCTCCTTCAGTTATTCCGAGCAGCTGAGCTGGGGGGAGAGGTTGGGAGTCGGATGCGAGAAGGAAAACGCCTGCCAGTGCTGACAGCTCTGTTTGCTGCCGCCGAGGGAGCCTGAGCATCCTTCAGCATCCCAGCGGCGCGTCGGAGGCACCGTGCACGGCGCGGGTGGACCCTGCACTGCATCTTCAGTGGGTTCCCAGGGTTGCTGGTGGCGAGGGGTTTCTGGATGCCGAGAAGTTTTCTCTCCCTCTCTGTCTGCTGAGCTGCTCTGGGCTTGGCGCATCCCGCGCACCCGGCACGCGTGGTGCTGCTGTGCTCGCTGCTGTTTTACAACCGCTCCGCCTGAGTTCACCCTCTTTCCCTGCAGGAGTTAGTTGCCTTGGTAGTGAGTAAAGGAAACTCAGAATGTTTTAGAGAAAGATGAATGTGAATGTGTGGACGCGGTTACCATAATCCAGCCTTTAACTGACTCCCACTCACGTACATTCATTGAACAGGCACTGTTTTAAGCTCCTTTTTTTTGCACTTTTCTCCCTGCCCCCAATTCACCACCACCCCTTTAAATCCCACGCCTGCCTTTTTCCAGAGGACAGATGTGTTTATTTTCACGGTGCCAGGCCGTGATTCCTGACTCTCTTGCTGACTTTTTGAAGCACGGGGCAAGTTATTTGCCCAACGCCCTGTATGTCAAGTCCTGCTCCTGTAAAACAAGTAGGGGATGATGCTGGGAAAATAAATATGGCACTGGCTGGCTGTACATAAAAATAGCGGTGATGGTGGGGAAATTTAAGCACCAAGCTGTGTGCTTGTTTTGCTAAATACTTGCAATGAATTGTGCTTATTTCATTCAGATCCTGTGAAGCTTTGTGGGAAATCATCCTGGGGCTATCGTCATCCATCCTTGCCTTTAGAAAGGCATCGAGTTATGCTGGTTTATACCAGCCGAGCAAATACTCCCCTGTTAAAACGGATTTTCTCTCTTTCACAAGCTACTCAGAGCTAGGACAACGCAGGATATCCCCATCCTACAAACAGAGACTGCCGTTACCTTTGCACATCATTAGTTCACAAGCTGTAATTGCAATCATGGGTCCCCCCTCGTCACGCTCTGCAGAGGAAACCCAGCTCTCGTGTTTCTCTCCTGTATGGTGAAAGACGAGGGAGAAGAGGCAAAGGGTGTAGGAAGGATTTGCTTTAGGAACTGAAATAGCCTTGAAAGCTGGGAAAGAAAAAAAATCAGAGCTAGACCTGCAGGGGAAAGGAGGGAGATGGCTGTGGCTGCCTTCTGTCACCCTGATGCCCCGACGTTATTTCGGAGGCAATGAGGCAAAGCCTCAGATGCGTATGAATGCTCTCGCATATATACATGCTCCCCCTGGCCTTGCTTCTGACCACTGCTATAAACAAGATTTTGTCCCCATTTCTCCCTCCCATTCATCTGAAAAGGGCAGTATGAGCCAGACCTAAATCAAGAATCTCTCGGGGCGCTTGGAGGGACGTGGGTGCTTTCTCAGCAGGATGGGGATGGAAGGGATGCTCTCCTGAGGACTCCTCCTGGCCTCATCAGCAGCACCACAGGCATTGCTCACAGGTTTTGGAGGAGGATATTCCACACTCAGGGCAGATCCCCTTTTCTTGTTGTCACCACTAATTTTTGTAACCTCTCTGGGACTGGAGGGGCTGATCTGGGAGTAAAAGAATAAGGGAGAGCAGCTGCCTCCATCTTAAGAGGGAAGGGCAGATATTGCTCCATCACGAGCTTGATTTTTGGAGTAGGGATGATTCCGAAAATCTGCTAAATAACCTCGGTTGAAAATAACCCTTAAAATCCCCACCCCTCCTTCCAAAAAACAACTCCCAACCTCCAGAAAGTTCTCTTTCGCCCACGTTTGTCAGTGGTTTTCGGTATAGTCCCACAAGCAGCTCTCCTGGCCCCCTTTGTGGATGTAGGAGGAAGGAGCTGAACAGTGAGGTAGGGGTTTCCTAAGCTGACTTTGCAGCAGGAAAAGAGATTTTGTGAAATTGCTCTGGAAGCAAGATGCACAAGCCAAGAGCTGCCATTAGGGGTAGGAGAGGTGATCCATGGATCTGGGATGCTGATCATAAGTACAGGAAAGCCCTGGCTGGCTTTCGTCTTGAAACTTTTCATTGCAAGGCACTGCTTTGCATGAAATATAACTTTGCCTTGTGCATCAAAAGTTTCTTCAAGAGAGTAAAAGAAAATGAGGCTCATCCCAAAGCAAGGTGCTCCTCTAGGGTGTCCACAGGCAGAAGCACATCTTCTGGGCACCAAATAGCAAGGAAGAGGTGGCTGGTGCTGCCGAAAAGCTGCGCTCATGGGACAGTCCCCTTTGGGGAGCTAGGCCCATCTGTGGAGCAGCCATCATTTGGGATGGTGCCATTAGAGATCATAAATAAAATGGGACATACGGACCTCTAGGGAAATAAGCCCTGGTTCCAAGCACAATGCAAAAAGACAGGCGCTTTCCTTTTATTTATAACAACGCTGCGTGCCCATCTGACCCCTGCTCACACATGCATACACACGTTGATGCACGTACACTCTTTCAGGGAAGATTTTCACCACAAGCAACGGGAAATATACAGCAAGTTCAAAGCAGCAAGAACCAAGCACATTTTTTTTTCCATGAGAACCACTGACCTTAAGCCATTTCAGCAATTATAATATATATGGAGAGGTGTGAATCCATCTCTTTTCTCCAAAGCTGGAGGTGTAGATACTATGTCCAGGTATCTTTTGTAAGCAAAAGAGAATAATCCTCCTGACTGGGGTGTTTCCTCTTAGCAGTTCCTTCGGAGAACCTGGGAAATCTGTTTCGCAGTCTACCCAAATCTGCAGGCAGCACAAGAGCAAATTCATCTCCTTTTGTGTGTTTTGTTTTTTTTTCACAATGAAATGTAGACTTTCATTCCCAGCACCGCCAAGAGTCGTCGCAGCAGCGTCACTGACTGTCTGTCTGTCTGTCTTAATCATTGCAGTCCCATTATTTCACATCCTCTCTCTGCTCTGCTTTTTTACATTGTGCCTTTAACATTTCACCATTGATATTTCCTTTCCTCTTTTAGGTGGGATGATACTATAGCTGATAACTGCCACCTTTACCAGGCTTAGGGTCAGTAGCAATAGATCCAGCAGGCTCCAGCTGTCAGTCTCTCTGCTGTCTGCTCTATTTCATTTTCCATATCTTTCATCCCCCAAGGAAGAATGTGTTCCTCTCCTCTTCCCAAGCCCCAGCCCGAGCAGAATGAGCAGCATTTCTTGTTGCACTTCACTAAAGCAGCTATCAAATGACCAGCAAAACACCGGTATAAATCGTTCCCTGGTGTGGATGCCCCATTTTTGCAAGAGGTGAGATCCAAAATGAGATTCATCTCATGACCACACTGAGCTTCTCACTGCTACGGTCCCTCTATGCACCCCTGAGAGCCTTTCAGACATGAATCATCTCACCCTAGAGGAGACATCCATGCTTGGGCAGATGAACTTCATGCTGTGAGTGCCTACTTCTGTCCCTTTGCTGTGAGGGTAGTCAGGGAAGATTTGGTCAGTTAGAAACACCTCCGTGGTTGATCCTTGAGCATAGGTGGGATAGACCACAGGCTGCTCTGGTGGGTGTCAGGTGGGAATGTATCTTTCTGCCAGGAAATTGCTCCTGGGTAAGCTATGGGCCATAAGCAGCTTCTTATTGCTGGTGTCTACCTTAGGTATCAGCCCAAGCTCTTCACACTGGCTGTCTGTAGAGTCAAGATCAGAAGCTCTGATGTAGATGCCAGGTTGGTTACAGGATCTAAATTAGGCATTTCTATGAAGAGGCTTGAAGGCAACCCTGCAGCTCCCCATGAGACTGTACTCCCAAGAAAAGCAATGGTACTGATAACCACAGCTCTTCCCAGCCATAGCCAAGGCAGTTCCCTCTTGGAAATACAACATGGAAACAGAAAAGCTGGAAAACGGAGCTGCAAAGACCTAGCTGAGGGGTGTCCACCTGGTCACTGCAGGACATCCTAGTCTCATTTGTCCCTCACCTTCCTTGGATGCTCTTCATGAGTGCATTTCTTGTGGTCCCCCACAGCCTGTTGCTGGTGATGGTAGGTACCTGTTTTTAGTCATGGGTGTGTAGTGACCAGGAGTTTGGGGGTTTCATGGACAGGCAGAGCAGCTGAGCTTAGAATCAGCCGGAGACCACGTACAGAATAAGTTCAAGAAGAGACCTGGAAGGATTTGTTTGGTTGAAGTACTCACTCAAGGAGCCAAAGAAATACTTTTAGATACAAAACTGCTGCAACCCAATGAATCAGGAACATAAACTTTGCCCCTATCACCAAATAAATACATAAATGGATCACCCTTCCCTTCTGTTTGGACTGGAGCTGTTTGTGAGAAAGCAAAATTAAAACAGAGCACAGACCTGTAACTCATTAAACGTAGGCCATCTAAAGGTTGGGTGTCCAGGCTGAACAAACCTTAGGTCTCCCTCTAGAAAAGGAGAGTTTCATTCCAGCCTAAGGTTAGCATCTGGGAGGAAACGTCTCCTGGAGACGCCACTTCCTTTCCATCCTCTAGCTGAGAGATCAAGCAGAGGTTTTATTCAAATAAAACTGGGGTGGTTCCTGAGATTAAAATCCTTTCAGTCTTTTTCTGGGAGCTCCCCGTGAAGGTCGTCTCAAAGCCGTGGCTGATTCAGAGTCCTGTGGTAACCTCTGGTGTCAGGCAATATAAACCAGCTCAGATGTCGGCCAAGCCCCTGAGAACCTACCCAGAACCCAAGGAGGGATCCCACAGCCCATGTGCCTCGGGCTGTCGAGACACTGAGAGCAGTTAGATTAAAACTCCATATTCCTTTCAGCGCAGTTATGCTGGTGGGGAAAAGCATCACACAGCCTGAAGAACCAGCATGCAGAAAAGCTTGATGAAAGAAAGTCTCAGGGCTCCTCGCTGAGAGAGGGTTTGTGCTCAGAGCAAGGGAACCCTCTCTGGTAGTTTGATTACTTTTGTAATCAGCAAAATAAGTTGAAGGAATTGTATTTCTTTAGCCAAGAAAAGAGAAGCCAAGTGGAGGTAGTATAATAGTCTTCCAGGAGACTAAAGATACTTGAAAAAGTGATGAGAGCAATTCTTCTAGTCCAGTGGGAGAAAAAAAAAAGAAGTAATGAGCTTAGTTTTCAGCAAAGACAATTTAGTTTGGGTACTAGGGGAGACTGGAAGTCATGTTCACAACAAAAGGCTAAAATGGACTAACAAGGAAGGCTGTAAAATCTCCCTGATTAGCAGTTTTCATAAATTGGATAAATTTCTGTTGAGTATGATCTATATGTCCCTGACTCAGCTTTGGTCTAAGGTACTCAACTGTGTTTTTGTGATTCTGTCACTTGACACATTCCTTGCAGAGAAAGATGATTACCTTTAAAAAAATACTGATTCCACAGTTAAATTCTCTTCTTGGTAGGAGCCCTGAGGTTTTTGGCTCGCTGCTCGCAAGGGGTAACAGTAAAACGCTTCATCCTCCCTCAGTGTAATTTATCATCTCTGCTCATCTGCAGGATGGTAGTGTTGACTTTAGGATGAAACCCTTCCAATCTAGGGCTATACTCCTCCAATTGTCTGTATCTCGCTATATGCTACCTCCTATGGGCAAACTGAGGGTTATTCTCTGCACTTCTCTTTACCAGAGCTCTCTGAGTTGCTCTCCAAAGGCACTACCAGTCTCTGATGGGAGAAGCTGTCAGATTCAGAAGCAATTGAATCCACCCTAATGTGCCTTTAAGTGGGAAGAGTCTCCAAAGGGTAAACCCGGGCTAGTCCTCCATGGGCTGACTTGATGGCAAAAGGTTCTGGAGTCTGCTACCAACCTTGTGGCTCCCACTTCCATCATCATGTGTCTTTTTAATGGCTTGGCTAGATGTGCTGCCTGCGAGGCAGCCTTGGGAATTCTTCCCTTTCTGAAAGGCCAGGTCGGGAAGATAAAGATATTCAATGATCAGGATATGCTAATGCTAAGCTATCATGTTACTGACAATTGTCAGGTTGCTTCCCTTTAGACTGGTTGTATCTGGTGTTTCTGTACAGTGTATTATAGGCTAATTAATGCTGTTGATGATAATGGTTCTACTGCAAGAAGCCTGGAGTATTATCTCTATCTATCTTCTTGTCACCTTCCTTTTATCAAACCATTAAAGGAAAGCAGGCTATCTAATGGGGCTATCAGCCCCCAGCACTCTAATTCACTTACATCCATATGGAAATAGAAAGCACTCTGCAGACGTAGGACGGATGCTTACGCTAATTGTGGAGACTACACATTGGCATTGGTCTTCTGGCTTTCATTGTTTGCCTTTCCCTTGCACTTTGAGCCACGACCCAACCCTTCTCCAAGCTGGGGTGTAGGGGGCTGGGGGGGGCAATTCATCATCTGCCGTGCACATCAGATTTCAATCTGTCATCTTTAATATCAGTTGGAGACACATATATTGTACATTCTTCTAAACCACAAATCAGCAAAGCTGATCCTTCTTTTTTTCAATCTGCCACGAAGCAATTATAGTGGTTGGAGACCATCCGTATTACTGGCACTACAAAGAAGTGGGTAAGTGATATTTCATTTGGGGAAACTAATACTCAATTGAGATGTTCTTTCCAGGTCAGTCACTACCCCCAAGTGAGAGAGCAGGAAATTCTCGACATTGGCTCCTTGACAAAAAGAAAAGGGGTCTTTTGTGTTTCTGTGGTGGTGGAAAGAGCCACAGACACCTTTCCCAGGGGAGAAATGATCACAGCAACAGAAATCCATCAGACAGATAAAAGCAAACTATCCTTATGCTCAAAAGCAGCATAAATAGAAGCTGGGGAGGTCTGAGGCACATGCTGCAGAAAGAGCCCCTTTCTGATACGTGTCTCTTCTCTGACAAAACAGCTTAATATTTTTCTCAAATGCAGGGTTGAAAGCTGACTTTGTAAAGGAAATGTTTAAATAGAAAGAGTTTGAAGAAGATGTAGGGATAATCTTCAGGGATCAGACCTTATCGCAAGAAACTTTGGAGAACGTAGGTAGAATCCGGCCATTAATCTTGCCGTTGCCAATCCCAAGTGCAAAAACGAAGCAGTTCAGGATGTGAAAAGCAGTGACATCTGGGGTCCTTCTACAGCCCTTTGCCTTCACACCCGTGAGGGCTCACGTGTCCTGGCTTTGCTCCTTAGTGACAACCGCGAGGTGTTTGCTCTTTAACATAACAACCTTTTCACTGGTTCAAGACACCACTAGATGCTGTGAGTCTGGCAGAGCCGCGCCGGTGACTTCCATCTTGAGAGCCTGTTATTTTTTAATTTTCCTTTTTTTTCCCCCCCATACTTTTACACCTGGGGAGCTGTGATTCCTGCGGATTTCCTTCTGGCTGCCACGCAGGCCAGAGCCAGGTCTCATCCGTATGCAACGTAGAGGACTCGCTTCATGCGGCAGCAGTGAGAGGCAGATGCACAACCCCGGTTCCCATCAGCTGAGGACCGGGGGTCAGGAACAGCAAAGTGCTGTGAGATGTGAATCAACAGTATAAAACAAAATAACAATAATAAAAAAATCTAATTAAAGTTACTAAGAGACGATTAGATGTGGTGCTGAGGGATATGGTGTAGGGGAGGACTTTGTAGAGTAGGGTAGACAGTTGGACTCGATGATCCCAAGGGTCTCTTCCAACCTAGATGATTCTATGATTCATTGGGAAGGTGTGCAGTGCACTAAGGCACCCTCTCGGGACGTGGTTTCCCCAGTTATATGTGGAGGATAGTTCCAAGCCATCTTGTAGAGGAGCTGTAAAAGTCCCAGAGCTTTCCCATGGCACTGTGCAGGGATTGAAAAGTTACAGCAAATTAAGAAGATGCTTCTCCTTTGGCAGCGTGACTCCTCAACTTGCCTTTTCCCTGCACCACCAGACTCAGCAGCAAACAAAACAGCTTACGCTTTTGTCCCGAGACACCAAATCCATAGGAGGCTTATAATATTTTCCCCCTTCATCCAGCTTGTACACCACGAAAAAAAAAATTCCCAAAGAATTGCTTAGGTCTGGTCAAGCAAAAAACGTCATAACTCATCCAAAGATGAATGGACCAAGGAAAGTGCTCAGACAGTGTGTTCCTGCTCTCTCTAAAATACCCAGTTCACATGGTGACCCAATCCGAATCCTTCCCTGGCAAAAACCCCTCAACCACTGAATATTTTTGGAAAATTCTGGGTGGGACATAACTGTGGTGATGCCCATCAAATCACAAATTAACACTTCTTTTCAAGTAACGAAGCCCTGTTGAAATTTTATGTCTTACCTTATGTCCTGATGCCTGCTGTAACTCAAGAGAGAGACGAGAAAATACGCTATAAACTTAGAGACAGCCTGAAAAGCATGAACTAAGAGCTCAAGCTTTTCAAAGCTTGGCTATGTTTGTGTATCATTCAAGAGTAGTGCAAACAGCCTGGATGACAAAGAGGAGGACGTGGCTGGTAGGTGACTGCAGACCTGAAGCTGTGGGTCCGATCCAGACTCTGGTTGCTCCATCAGTGACTCTGGATGTGCATAGATGTAGATGTGGTCATATCTAGCCCCATGGTTGAAGAGCTGTGATGCTGGTGTCTTACATACACAGAGGATGTGAGAAATTGTTCTCGTTAGTGAGTGGTCGTAAGAATATAGAAATAAAAAATATATATCTGCACAGAACTTCCTATGCCGGAGGCCCTAAAAGTGCCAGACAAATGGTTCAGCTTCCTTCCAGATCTAGTTTTGGACAGCTGTAAATCATCTTGAGTAACATTTAATCTTCATTTCAGTCAAAACACCCCTGATCTGGCCACGAGTTTCGATGCAATCTGATTGAAGTGTGCCCATGAAATGATATGAAACATAAACACTAGGGATGGCAAAAATCATCTGAACATGCCTAGTCATCTATTTACATCTGAAAACATCCCTGGAGATAATGGCTGATTTTGTTCCACAAATGAGGAATAATGAGAAAGGGAACATTGGCCAATAGCTGCCATTTTTGCAAACATCATCCTCGGTCTCAACATTTGTCCCCATTTATTTCACAGAAGTATTTGTTTTTTTCAGACCTCACACAGCAGATCACTCTATTAGCTCGCTCTCTGCTTTTTTTTTCTTGCCGGTGTTCTTGTTACAGCTCTGAAATGCAACAGGTTTTTTTTTTTTTGTGGATGAAATGGCCTAGTCCAAAGGCTGTTGAAAACAACAGAAGCCTCTGATTTTGGATCTCCAGCAGACTTTGAGGTCATGCTGGTAAGAAAGGGATTGATGTGAGTAGTCAACATTTAATTAATATTTATAATATTAATAATAACAGTCATAGTGTCAGATTATGATTACAGCTCCTTGCTGGATTATTGTGTATGCCCAGATGTGCTCCTAGGTATTCCATGTGACCTTCTCTACATGCTTGTCACCCTGTTCTCTCCTCCAGCTATCTGCGTATTTGTTTTCCCTGCTGAGTATGTTGTACATTTTGGGATATACTTGCATTGCAAGCAAGAGATGGGATTTCAACAGGTGTGGGAATACCAGAGCTAGCCCTCCACTAGCTTTCTGGATGTAGCATCACTGTCCTGGTTCTGGATGCAAGGAGTAGAAAGGGACCCTGTGTAAGTTGGTACCAGTTTACTCCTGGAGAAGTTAGAAGGTGGTGTGATGTCAAAGCAAGTACACAAAGAAACCTCGATAGACCTATGGTCTATCCCTTGCCCACAGTACTATCTAACAGAAGGACAATGTACCCCTTGGCTCTCTCAGATAAGGTGGGTATGTAACATGTGGATGAGAAATGTCTAGAGCAATGGTGGTGTGAGCTTGATGGTGTATCTACCTACAACCATGCATTTAAGCCATAAAAATTAGTAACAAATGCATATTTGTCCAGTGTACAGTGTTCTACAAAGCCATAGAAACATGTTTTCTGTATCAAAGATCTTTCAATCAAAGCCTTGAGGCTTCTAAGAGGTAACCCTGTCGTCTTTGGGGACTGGAGAAATAGGGTGAATGAATGATGTAGGAGGGAGCAAAGGGTAACACAGAAACTACTTGGTAAAAGAACATGGAAGGAAGGACTTGAAGAAAGCTGAGCTCATAGGAAGGACAGAAAGGTGGAATAATCCTCTTTACTGAAAACCCAGAGCAGTGTTTTTTACGTATTTTGAAACATACTTTCGCAAGCAACAAAATGAAGAAAGTTTCTTTGATGGGTTTATTTCTTTGTCTTTATGAACACGATGGATCCGATTTGTACAAAGGTTTCACAAGCTCATTCACCCTGAGCAAAGCAGGTTTATGGTATGTTCACCTTCCCTTAAAGTACCTCCAAAAAGGCTTTCTTGTAAGAATAGAGACAATCCATCCAGTTTCCCCACATTTTCAATTTCCCCTCTTACTCTCAAAAACCTTTCCAAGTTAATTCATTGAGAAGAAAAATAAGAAAAAGGACTATTTTAATGGAATGTTAAATTATAATTTAAACCCACAAGAGCCAGAAAATGCAGAGTTAAAGCTCCCAAAGCCCAGTGTTATATTCTCAAATAATGAAAGGCCCTATGTCCTAGCATAATGATTTGGAGAAGGGGTCAAAATTACAGTGGTCTAGGGAGCTTTAACTCTTCAGCCTTGAATCACAACCTGATCTGTCGGCTAATGCACTTCTCCCCTGCTTTCCAACACATTGTAAGCATTATAAAGAGAAAACGATCCTATTCTCTAATATTCTAAACATATTTTATGTGCTAAATACTACTCTGTTTAATACCACACACTTTGCTAATATTATTCATTAGGTTTAATGGTCTAATTTGGGAAAAAAATATCCCAGAAAAACACTTTCAGTGGGCCTTCTCCATTCATCTGAAACTGATATAAACAGGTATGTGAAGAAAGGGAGAGGGAGACAGACTTTAACGGAGGGAGTAGAAGGTCATTCTTGAACCATGTCTGGTTGCTTCCAGAAGGTTAAGGAAATGAGATTTTTACAAGGAAAAGGAGATGGATGGGGGGAGACTGAGCACAGACTGGGAGCAGGAAGAACAGACCACATGCCTGTGGGTATTTTACTCTATAAGATGTTTAAGGTGTCTTTTGGGGTGATATGAGGTCCTTCCTCCTATCATTTGATGCACCTTTATTCCTTTCTTCTCCTAAGGTGAGCCTCCATCAGATCAAACCCTCTTTAGAGTTTCCCTTCAATTTTCCAGGATCCCATGAAGCTTTGGAAAGCTCAAGTGGTTCTCCACAGGTGCTGTGGGATGCTGGGCAGGAATGAGGACATTAGGTGAGATGCAGGAACCAGCAGCACCAGTTGGTCATCAGGGCTGTACAGTATTTATCTGGAGGATTTTCATGTATGTCATAGAGGGATCAGTTGGAGGGATACTGGTTATGGGGAAACCCACACTGCTTCTTCCACAAATCACAGCTGTGCTGGGCCTCAGTTTTCTCATCAAAGTGAATGAAGATGAGAATGTCAATTATCTTCCTGTCTCTGAGAGAGATGCTACCATTAAATAGCTCTGCATGGGGGGTGTGAAGTTTTATGGCTTTCATTTTAATGGAAGGGACTCCACCAGTGCAAGAATAGTGATATTAGGGACATGGCTTAGTGGTGGACTTAGCAGTGTTAGGTTAATGGTTGGACTCGGTGACTCTAAGGCTCTTTTCCAACCTAAGTGATTCTATGATTCTGTAATTCTATATCTGTTTTGGGAAGACCCTTCCAGGGGAACCTACCTGTCCAGGGATAAATAGGCTGCCCAGGGAGGTGGTTGAGTCACCATCCCTGGATGTGTTTAAGAGACGATTAGATGTGGTGCTGAGGGATATGGTGTAGGGGAGGACTTTGTCGAGTAGGGTAGATGGTTGGACTCGATGATCCCAAGGGGGTCTCTTCCAACCTAGATGATTCTATGATTCTAAAGGGCTTTGGAGAGATGCTGTCCAGGGACACTAGAAAGGCACAGCAATAGCCTGCAGTGTTCCTAGGGCATGGAGGGAAAAGGCACTGTAGAAACACAATGAGCAGAAGGACATGGGGCAGCATCACAGCGTAAGCAGACTGTTGCCTACCAAATAAAAGCTTTTCCTCTCCGTCTTGACCCACGAAACAGGTGTGACATTGATTTAGGCCAGCCTACATCTATCCAGCAAAAGAATCTCAGAACGGACAATAGATACATGCAGTCTCTGGAGCTGATAGAAGCCTTTTGACCTATCAGTGTCCGTGAAATCAGAATTAACCTATGTGGGCTGCTCATTTAAAACCTTTGACCAATCCCATGCAGCACCATAGCAGTCGTATTGACCTTCGGCCAAGCTCAATCTCACACGCTGCTTCTGCATCCCACCGCCACACTTGTTGACTGGCCCCATGATGTGAAAATATCCGTGTGCCTGCCTCTCTCCCCTGCAAGAAAAGAGCTGGAATTACAGTACTGAGAAGGCAATGATCTTCATGAATTAATCCGCCGACACATTGCACAAATTTAGCCGTGTCCATAAAATTGGATTTCCTGGTAGCTGGGGGGGATTTGCACCGCGCTCAGCCCTGACTCAGGTATTACAGGCGCTCAGCTGTGCAAACAGCAGAGATGATGGCATGCAGCTGCCTGCAGAAAAACCTCAAAGAAGCCTTAAGAGCCGTGTACCTTCGGCACCGGGTAGCGACACCGGCCAGGCTTGCAGCAAGGGAAAGGGCCAGAAGCACAGAAAATATGTGTTGGAGGGAAGCTTGCATCTTCCTGGCTTGTTTTGACTCACAAAAGAACAGTAACAGGGTTAACGCTCCTTTCCACTTCTTTATGATATGAAAAAATAATCTGAGAAAGTCTTTTTCATCTGTTTTTTTTTTCTTTTTTTTTTTTTCCTGCCTGCTTTTTTTACCTTAGAAATAATGAAAACATTAGGAAGCAGAAGTGTGAAGACAGAGAGGGTCTCAGCTGTGCACTGGAGGGTTTCATGCCCTTCATCAGAGACATGAATAAGTCAGTAACAAAACTCCTTCCCCCTACCTTGTTCTTGAGCATTCAGGGCGAAGTGGAGCTAAAAAAAAAAAAATGAAACAAATGCCAACTGGAAGATGAATTATAATTCCTGTCCCCTTCTCAGGTATTCACTGTCCGTCTCAGCCTGGCCCTTCTAGCCACATATTTGTCAGGTGGTTTTCTTTTTTTTTTTTAAATAATAATAATGGAAGTACTTCCTGGGATCAGTGTCTTTACGGTGCTATCCATCTTACCAGCACTTTGCAGCCATTAACTAATTGAGCTTCTAAATAATGCCACGAGGTGTTTGTGCAGATGGGCAAGCAAAGGTGTGTGGGGAGGAGGCTGAGTTCACCACCCCAGACCCTCCCCACATGTGGGATTCAGCTGGTTACTGTACAGGTGTCTCTGGAAGGGCTGGTGGCTGAAGTCCCTTGACAGTCTACTGAGGGATTTACCTTTCCCCAAAGCAGGTATCTTGGTTTGATTTGTAAAACGCCTCAAATTCAGACGGTCAGAGTTAGGAGAGGTGAATGAATCCAGCTTCATGGGGTTTGTTGCCAAGCAAGTTGCTGTGGGAGGCAAGGGTGGGCTGTAGCAAGCCAGGAGCACGGGCACGGCGAAGATAGTTTCTCTTATCTCCTTGCAAACCTTGCTCAATTTGTGGCTCAGAGCCAGAAATGACATCCCAATAATGCAACGTAACTACTTTAAGGAAGAGATGGCTGAGAGCGGGTGCGGTAGGCGTCTGCAGAACCATAAGTGCCACTGAGGAATGAAGAGGCAAAGCTCGTTTGCCATCTCTTCTGACACAAGAACAAGGAGGCATCAACCCCGCCAGGCAGACAGCACTTTGCAGAAAGCAAGCTGAAAACAAACACAAGGGCATCCTTCAGATGGTGAGCTGTTCTGCCGGCTGCCTTCTCACGGCAGATATTTACACAGGTTCAAAAAGCTATTGGAAAAAATTCCTGAAAGGAAAACAAGAGTTCCGAGTGCCTCCTAAATATAGAGGTCCCTTTCACAGGTATCTACAGTGGGGCCCTGCTGGATAGGACATTGTCATGGTAATTCTGGGGTTTGGGCAATGGTGGATTCTGGTTAACGTCTCCATCCATCCATCCATCCATCTGTCCATCCATGCATCCATCCACCCGTCCATCCATGCATCCAGGACTTCTGGTGCTTTCAGATCCCATAGATTCACAGAATCATAGAATGGTTAGAGTTGGAAGGGACCTTAAAGATCATTGAGTTCCAACCCCCCTGCCATGGGCAAGGACACCTCCACTAGAGCCAGTTGCTCAAAGCCCCATCCAGACCAGTTCTCAAACCCGCTGTGAGATGCTCCAGTGGCACCAGGGGACATCTCTGAGCTGCACGCCTCCAGCACCAAGACTCCCTGCAGTAGATGCTCTGCTGGCTGGAGAAGGGGAAAGGACTGGTCTGCAGATTCCTAATCCTGCAGGGATGGGTTAAGCTCCCAGGCAGGCTGTGGGCATGCATGTGTGAGGAAAGACTGCAAAAACCGCTTCCCGAAATGCACCTGCCCTGCAACTAAATCCAGCTGCAACGGCCTGGCAGCTCTTGCAGCCACTGAACGCACTTGTTATTTAGGTTTAATAGCAGAGGCAGAGCTGGGTATCAAAGCACAGGGAATGGATTTGGGCTCAGTCCCACCCATGAGCCTCTGAGTGTGATGGTCTGCTGGTGAGCCAAGCCCTGAGACTTCAATGCGCTGTCTGGAAAGACCTGTCGTGACAGGAGAGCAGAGAGAGCAGAACGGGAGCCACCTCTGCCACCCAGATGCAGACTGAGCACCCCTAAAAATGCCTCACTGGTGCAGAACCAGGAATATACCGGGAATTCTCTCTCCTGCTATTGCAGACTGTACATGAGCCAGCACAAATCACGCCCTGCCAAAAATTCAACCCAGCGCTGTCTTTATTTCTCGACGCACAGTTTTATGCAGTGTCAGGCACCGATTTGCCAAATGGATTAAGGCTGCTTCAGCATCTTCCCTGAATCAACAGCTTCTCCCCTGTCCCTTATTCCTGCTCCCCCACCATGATGCTGGTGGCTCTTGAGCTCCAGTTGCTGCATTTTGCTCTCACGTCCCTGCAGCTCCTGCAAAGCCACGGAGAGACGCAGCAGTGCAACGTGTGTTTGCTCTGCCCTCTCTCCTTGCATTATGTCTTTTCAGCCTCATGCAAGAGGGCAGCCTGCATCGTGTGACCGAGACGGGAGGAGAGAGGAGAAGGATGCAGCCCCAAAGTGCTCCTCGTTTGGGTTTTTTGAGTTTGCTTTGTTTGGTTTTTTTATTGGAAGTATTTCTAAAGACCCTATATCTTGAGTAATTACTCCACAACATGTAAATTGCTACTACAGATTCCCTTTGTTCCTCCCTGGGTACCTGGACATCAGAGAGAACTAGAGGAGTCCAACAAATTCTATGGGAGCAAACCCCAGGTGGTTAATTTTTCTTTTTAATTCACATTAGGTGGTCTCCCCTTGGCCCAACACCCTTCCTTCTGCCATCATCAGACGTATCCTGGGACAGGAGGAGACAGTAGAAGTGATGGGCTGTGACTGCAGCTCGTGATGGCATCAGGAATGGGTCTCAGAGCAGAGCAGGGAGCTGAGTCGTTCCAGGCTTCCCTTTGAAATTACATTTGGGGGGAAACTGCAGGTTTTGCAAAGCTGAAACTGTCAGAGATAATTTTTACTTTTAATCTGGCCTGCATTTCACTTTGTACCATCACATTAGGCATTGCCAGGATGAGGGCTGCTGTCGTGTCCCTGGGGAACGTCCCCTGGAGCTGGCGGGAGGGAAGGATGCTTCAGACCTCCCTTCTCCGAGTTGGACCCTTGGCTCCACAATATGTCTGGTGGCACGGTGACCTCCCAGCTGCACAAGCTGCTGGGGACATGGCAGGAGCTGTCTCTGACTACAAAGTGCCATCCCTCCCTGAGCAGAGCTGAAAACGGGGCTGCAGAACATGCTCTTAGCCACGCACGCCTCCGGCTATTTCAGGCTTTGAAGGAAAAGACCAAGGCTCTGACCTGACTAAAGAGCCAGAGCATTACATGAAATAAATAATAATAATAATAGCAGAGTTATTCCTCTGTGACACGTGCCCTTTTGTACCTGATTAATGCTTACCCAGGACACACAGCCCGGGGAAGCTGCCTGTGGGGTTGCACACCCCTCCCCGCGCTCTCGGAGCAGACAATCCACTCCAGCATCGCTCTCACGGTTACCATGATACTGTTATTGTTGCCTGCTTCTTCCCTCTCTGTCCCCATTGACTTTAGGCAGATTAGAGTACAGAGATGATGGATGGCTGGATTAGATGCTGCACACCTACTTCAGGTTTATAAAGCAATTTTTTTCTGTCCTATTTGGATGCATCTCTCCCATTGTGAGCACAAAACAGAATAACAGGGAACTATTGTTGCAGGGCAGCCACTGTGGTTTACACGTACGTGCAGCATGAATCCATTCACAGCATTTAAAAAAAAAAAAAAAAAAGAAAAGTGTAAGCTGACAAATATAATCAATTACAGCAAGCCAGCTGCAAGGTGAAATGGAATAACCATGTGTTTCGCCATTCAAGGTTCAGTGAAGGTCCCAGGCGGGCAAAAAGGAAAGGTTGCTGTTGGCCTTTAAGGAGAGCTACCTCTTCTCTGCTCAAAGGCTGAGTCCCACATAATCCAATTTCACATCCTGCCTTTAAAATGTTATTGGATCTTCCTGGAACTGACAAATGTTGAAACTCCCAGAGGGGGAACAGAAAGAACTAGCCAGAAGCCCAGGTCTCCTATCTGTATTTACAGGGCAGAAGTAACACAGGTGAGCCCTTGAGCAAAGCTTGCAATTAAAACTGTCCTCTCCAGGGCTGGATCTGCTATTGAGGGGCTATATTGTGCTGCTGAGCTTCAAACAGAGCTCTTGGTTTCAGTGTGCAGGTCTTCAAGAACCATTTGCTGTCTATAACTCCCTCAAAGGCTGGAAGATCCCATATGGACACCATGCATCGTGACTCTTCTGCCTGCATGGTCTCCTTGTTGTTTGCACACCAGCAGCCTCTGTAGGCAAGCCTGGTGGTGGCCCATACACCCATGGAAGTGCGATGGGCATCATGGTAGTATTTGGGTTTGCGAGGTTGTGTGTGGGGTCAATGGAATGTGTTTGTGGCAGCTGGACCAGCAGCACTGGCTGGAAGCAGACAAGCCCTGAAGTCTGGTCTGGATGGCCAAGTGTCTTCAACAGATGTAGCAGCCACGCTCTCACTCCTTAGCCCAGTTGCCCCATTGACTTTCTTTGCCTTTCTCCTGCTTCTCCAGTCTCTGCTGGAGAAAGCACGTCCTTGGGGCAAAGCCAGCGTGGATGCTTAAGGGTACAAGGTGGTGGAGTCCTGACATGATGCTAATGGTTGCTTCCTAAATTGGGTGGTTCACCCGAGCATCTAAGGGGTCCTGAGGTGGTTCTGGTCCTCCCTTTCTTCCATAGGACTTTATTGGACTCATGTGGAAATGCTATGGCTTAATGTTGGTAACAGTGTCCATAAATTGCATTCAGGGATCCTCCTCCCACACCACTAAGACATTTGTGGGGGCCTCACATTGCCCTTGGGGACAATGCTACTTCCAGGGCATGACCTGGGTGATACGCAGAAAGCTGGAGGATCGTATATAGAGCAAAAATTACTGAGGGCTATATTTAACCACAGAGCAGTGATTTCTGTCACCCGTGTATCTGCTGGGGGTAACGTTGCCACAGAAGGAGGAGGCCAGTTGGGTGACACACCAGAGTCACTGTCTTGCCACTGTCCTCTCGCTCAGTGCAAAGGCTGAGCTGGTGACCACAACCCCATTGGAGCTGGGTCTAATGTCATCCTGAGACATAGAGTCCAGTGGGGAAAACACAAAATAGAGAGAAGTCATCAACTGGCGCATCAGATTCCATATTTTGGGGGACCAATTTTGCACAGGGGGGCATCAGCTCTGCTGGAGCTTTAGAACACTCTTGGTCGGGGCTGTGCCTTGCAGCTCGCTGCGCCGCGACGTGCCCACCCTTCGGTCCAGCGTGAGTTACAGCACCTATAAACTGCTTATTTTATGGCCAAAACTAATGAGCTCTGGGCCCTCTAGGTAGAGCTTCCTAATTACACGGCTTCTTGGGATGCTGATTTAGGGGTCGCACGGAGTCTCTCCTCTCACCAGCCACTACTTTGGCTGACGAAGGCTGACCACACCACCCAGTTGGGCTGTCAGTACCCTCAGATCTCACCAATCTTTCCCCTCCACCCAAAAATAAAAAAAATCCCAAGTGACCACAGCGACCTACCTGAACTGCCAGAGACATGCTGGGAACCTGCTGGAGGGGCTGGTCCTTCCAGCGCCGCTGTCACAGCAAAGAGGAGAGGGGGGGATGGATATTTTGGAATTCCCAGCCGTTGTAGCAGCAGGATTTTGGTGGGGAAGCGCTTATTTGAAAATCTTACAGTGACTTCATTTACAAATATAGGCCCAGGATTTCCAGGGCAGGAACTGTATTAGGAAAGATCTGGCACACCCTAAATAATAATCATTATTATTAGTGTAATTATATTAATTACTGTAATTACAAGGAGGGCAAGACACTGCAGGAATCACAGATGAGTAGGGTGCTATGCAGATGCCAGGCGTTACCAGGGTTTTTCCCTCCCTCTCTGCAGCCTAAAGGCAGCTGCATTGCTTGCAAAGCAGCTCCAGGAACATAGACACACACACACACACACACACAGAGGCTCCTTCTGTACGTGTGTGTCAAGATCAGAGTGTCAGGTAGAAAATGCTGCCAGAGCCTGGTAGGCAAAAATTGACAAGGCAATCCAGCGTTATCTGGAACTGCTCTCTCCAGAGAGGCTGAAAATCTTTGATAGGTTCACTCCAGGGGAAATAACTTCGGAGGATAAGAGGCATTGATGTGCGCCGAGCAAAAGGCAACCCGTGTGCATGCCGGCGCGGCGGCAGGTTGGAGCTGACATGCATTCTTTTCTTTCTCTCTTTTTTTTTTTTTTTCCCTCTGCTCCCTTTCCCTGTTATTTTTTTTTTTTTAATTTTTATTTTTCTTATTAAATCGTTATTTTTTTTTTAATTATTTTTTCAAAGCAGCCCCAGGTCTCCCAGCGATGGTGAAAGGCTGGAGTCGCGCCGGAGCCTCCGCGGAGAGGGGGAAGCGAAGAGTGGGAGATGGAGGGAAGGAGGGGAAGAGGGAGGGGGGGAATGTCAACAGGCAAATCTGAAAAGCAAACCTGGGGAATGACTGTGTACCCAGTACGTGCCTGTGTGTGTACGTGCTGGTGGTGGAGCCTCCGAGGGAGCAGAGGGAATATTTTCAGAAATTTTCCCACGTTTGAGAAGGAGGAAAAAGCGGAGCCGCATTTGTCGGGAAAATCTGCAGCAGTATCCTAGTCCTTTTGTAATTCCGTGGTCTCTCCTTCCACCTCCAGGAGTCAGATGCTGTTCCTGGCACAGCACAGCCCACGCCACCCTGGGAGGGTTTGCAGCCCCTTTTATGGAATTATAGAATTGTCTGGGTTGGAAGGGACCTTTCAGATCATTGAGTCCAACCATCAACCCAACACTGACAAAAACCATCACTAAACCATGCCCCTCAGCACCACGTCTGC
The DNA here is from genome assembly GCA_033628505.1 of Tringa tobata. Lineage (NCBI taxonomy): Eukaryota > Metazoa > Chordata > Aves > Charadriiformes > Scolopacidae > Tringa > Tringa tobata. The sequence continues at coordinate 1,038,347 of JAHREE010000302.1, read as the reverse complement.
CTGACTTTTAAATCCTTCCAGGGATGGTGACTCCACCACTGCCCTGGGCAGCCTCTTCCAAGGCTTGACAACCCTTTCAGTGAAGAAGTTTTTTCTTAATATCCATCCTAAACCTCCCCTGGTGCAACTTGAGGTGGTTTCTCTTGTCCTCTAGCCTGTTCCCTGGGAGAAGAGACTGACCTACCCTGGCTACACCTTTCTTTCAGGGAGTTGGAGAGAGCGAGGTCTCCCCTCAGCCTCCTTTTCTCCAGGCTGAACAACCCCAGCTCCCTCAGCCGTTCCTCACAAGACTTGTGCTCCAGACCCCTCACCAGCTCCGTTGCCCTTCTCTGCACCAGTTCCAGACCCTCAATGTCTTTCTTAGAGTGAGGGGCCTAAAACTGGACCCAGCACTCGAGGTGAGGCCTCACCAGTGTCGAGTACAGGGGGACCATCACTTCCCTAGTCCTTCTGGTCACACTGTTCCTGACCCAGGCCAGGATGCTGTTGGCCTTCTTGGCCACCTGGGCACACTGCTGGCTCACGTTCAGCCAGCTGTCAGCCAAACCCAAGTGAGCACAGCTCCTCTAGCATATCCTAGCCCCAAATTCTGGTCCCAAATTCTGATCCAGTGCATTAAAGCCATGGCTTGGAGCAGATCTTTTCCCAGACAAGATAACTTCACCGTGGTGGGGGCCCTGTGCTGGTTTGAGGTCGGTGGGAAGCACGCTGCTGAGATGCATCTCAGCATCTCCTGGATGCTTTTATTCTGTTATGTCACAAGAGCTGTTTAGGGAAGCTGGCAGTTGTTTGTGGGTTATTTTGAGTGGGACTTTTCTCAGTTCACTGCAGCTTGCTGAGAGGCAGGCGGTTATGTCTGAGCTGCTTTATTGCCGCGACTTTGCTTTATGGTCGGGAAAGAGGGATGGTTCCTTCTAGAGCACCACAATTCATCTCTCCCAGCTGGGCTGAATTGCACCCAGGAAGTTCTTCTTTCTCTCCATCGACTATAAAAGGCGTCTAGACAACTCGCTCA
>JAHREE010000302.1:1023259-1037182 GCA_033628505.1 Tringa tobata | reverse complement strand
CAAAGAAGCTCTGTGAAAAGGCTTCAAACCTTGCCTTTTTGTATGAACCCACATGTGGACAAACAAATAGAATGGGGGAAAAAACAAAGATTGACTGTCACCTTTATTTTCATACTCTTTTGTAACACCATGACTTAATCAACTCCAGGAGGGAGATATGAATGTCTTTTCATGGTCCATGATTAAAAAAAAGTTGAGAAACGCGCATTTAGGGATCTCTGAGAGCCTGTCATGGGGTGCAGGTGGAGAGATGCAACCGCTGTGTTCACCTCTGGATCGGAGCTGCTGCAAAATGTTGGGAACTGCCTTTTGTTTGTGGACTTTTAGGCAATAACCCATGACCTCATGTGAACGTAACCCGCTGCTGCCATTAGGCCAAGGTTGGTGCAGATGGATGCTGGGCCATGGTGAGAAGGACCAAGCGCCTTTGGGGGTGTTGATGTCCCCCTAATGACAGGATTGCTGCTTGGGGACACTTCCACAGGAGGTAGCAAGGTGATGGCAGCTGTGCTTGTGTTTTTTCAGGCCAAGCCAGGTCATGCTTGCTCTGTGAGCAGGTAGGAGATGCCAAATGCTGTTCGGATAACTTCTTCAGAAAATAGCCCTCCTCTTTCTGCATCATTTCTGAACCACTGCTCCTAATAGAGTGCACTGAGAGGTGTAATGGGGGCAAAGCCTTTTGTGGGAATGCAACGAACTCAAAGCGGTGTACAATCATTACCGCCTCTCCTCACACTGGCCAACACCCCAGTCTCTCTCAGCTGGAGGCATTGCACCCTCCACTGCCTTCTCTTCTCTCTCTCAGTAGACCTGCCCCAAAAGATGAGACAGCCTTGTTTAAATCTCTGCTCTGAATCCGATCAACATGGTCCATGGGTGCCCACATAGGAACTTTTTCTAACATCAAGGTGAGCGGTCTTTCCTAACTGGGCATGTATGAGTGCAAGGACAGAGAATGGCCTTTCTTTGTCAAACTTTCATTTTCTTAAAGACACTCAGAGACGAAAGGGAAGAGTTGGTTGTGGTCAACGTACACCAAGTTGGTTTTGATTATTTCCAGTTCTTGGTGAGTCTGAGAAGAATGAGTTTTGGTAAAATCCATCCCAATCTACGTATCTTTGCTTTTTGTTGTATTTTTTTCAGTCACGGAGCTTAAAAAAGCAGTCTGTTTCCTGGGATCAGTCCTGACAATATATGTGCAAAATCATTTGAGGACTACTTAAAGCAGGTGGGAATCACTGCTGTTGAAGAAGAGTCTGCAGATGTACATCACCATCACGGTTAGCATGGTTGGCCTCAGGACAAAGGTTCAGTCAGAGCAGAAACCTATGGCCTGTCTGAAATAGTGAATAGGTCACGGCTGTCAAAAGTCTAAAACAAACTATGGGGGTGGGTGGACATAATAGGAGATGGCATGAAGTAACCAGTAGCGAGGCAAAACCTCCTCCTCTGAGAGACTGGGAAGAGCAAAATACGAAACAAGATGGCTTGGGGGTTGGGTTTTTGTTTTTGTGGTTGTTTTTTTCAATTGAATGTGTTTGCGTAGAGTCATTAACATATTATGTGGCATTCATGAATATGCAACAGTGAGTTACTAGCTTCACTACACCACTAGGTTGGCACAGGCAAGCAGCACATGCAGGGAACGGAAAAAAGCATGAGATAAAGGGAGGTAGAGGATTCCCTTGGTGCAGGTCCTCTCAGATGAGACACAGCAGGGGGATCCATGCTGGTCATCTTTACTTTCCAGGGGGACCTGAGAGAGATTCACCCAGGGAGGAGAAGACCTGATTGTCATGGGGACCCGGGTGTAGTACAAGGCGGGTACTTGGGTTCACAATAGGCTAAAATACAGGGAAAAAACCCTCAATTTCCAGGTTCAAGAGTCCCTGCTTTTTTAGTTCCCTGTTTTCTTGCAGGCATCAATTTCCAGGCTGTAGCTTCATCTCTGTCATGTGTTCCCAAAGCCATGCAGTATCCTTGGCTGGACCCTGGCTAAATCGATCCGCTGTAGTCTTTGGTGTAAAACACCAGTTCTTCCAGGGGTTTCCTGGTTTTACCAACCCCAGAAGGCTGAAGAAGGCAAATCATTGCTATTATTCCTCGTATTGGAATAAATTTTACACGTGGCAAGCAGAATTGCCATTCCATCCTTCTGGGGGGTGGTCAAACACGACTGCCCTCCCTGCTCTCCAGCAGCTCGTAAGCCAAATGCACAAACCCTGTGATTTGATCTGCAGAGAGACTGCGATGGAAAACGTGGCAGGAATTGCTCTTCCAGTTGACATAAACCAGTGTTTTAACCACAAAACCATCCATCTTTTCTGTGCCTTTTCTAGTCTCCTAGGATCTAGCGTGATTACTCAGAGCCAGTGTGGCTGATTTATCCCTCTGAAGTTCTTACAAGGATAATGACCGCTGTATTTAAGGCCAACTGAATGACCACAGAGAACCTCTGCTAAATGTCCCATCAACAATTTTCCGTCCTGGTTAAGTGCAGTAAACCTCTTGACTGTCATTAAAAAGGGAATTTTGAGTTTTAACAACTGGGGTGAGCATCCAAAATAGCTGCCTGTTGTTTGAAATTACCATGGGTTTCTGTTCTAGCGTAGCTTTGACTTCACTGGAGCAGGATCCCCTGTTCCTCCTCACAGAGGCTGAAATCTTATCACAAGAAGCTGTTAATTTGGCCAGTCTGTCAGAAGCATCTCTCCAGGGATGGTGGTCTCTTCATGTCAGAGCGGTGGAGCTTCCCAGCAGGAGATAAGGGGCATTTGCTGCGTGGCACCAGCCCGGCGCAGAAATGTCCCAATTCCCTCAGGATGGCTAAATTGCTGGGATGTGAATCTGATGCTGCAGGATATGAGGAGCTCAGGCAGACCTGTGGGTTGCAGGTAGTAAGTACAGCTCCTTTTGGCAAAGTGCCTGCAGCCTCAAAATTTGCAGGGAAGTCATCTGAAAGCGCACGAAGCATAATCGGTTCAAGAACCGTCTTGGAAGTCATGTTCCCGTCCCAGGAGATGTCTTCCAGATTTAGGGAAAAAAAAAAAAAAATTAAAAAAATCCTGCCTTGCCTTTGGAAAACTATCAAAACCTCAAATATCTTCCTGGATTGACTTCTTAAAACAGTGTGGGTTGAGTTATGTGAAACATTTCCTTCCAGCTATCGCAGAAGGAGGCAGGCTGGAGCTGGAAAAGCCTTTCCCAATATCACCCGGCAAACTCGTAGCTTCTGACTTCTTCCAGCACCCAGGAGGTCCTGGATCCATGTTCAGGAGGTTCTATTTCCTCCCCGGATGAAGAAAACCAGGCGACACGCAGGCAAGCTTTTAGCCTGGTATCAGCTGCCACCTGGAAGATGTGTGTTTTGATTCAGAAAAAAATGGTTGGGCAGCCGTTATTTACAAGCAAATAATTCCTCGTGGGGGGTTGCACTGGCCTTTATAAACTGTGCAAGAAAACTTGTGGGCTCCTTCTTCCCCCTCAGCAGAATTAGCCCCATGCAATGCTTTGCAGTCCATTTCTTGTGGTTTGCATTTATACATATTTTAGTGCATAAACATGCATTTAATGTCCCCTTTGAAATTATTTCCTGCCCATATTTAAAAAATCCCCATCATCCTAGGGCACAACTGGATGAATAATAATTGAAACCATTAAGATCAGCTTTTCTTTCAAAGGAGGAAAAAAAAAAAAAAAAAGAAAAATCATTGCCGGGATGTGTCTTTTTCGAATTACACAGTCCCTGGGATGCCTCTGCCACTGGTGTGTTTTAATGCTGTAACAAAATTACAACCCGTTGAGGTTTTCCCAATGAGTTGTAATATTACATTTCTGACCACGCGGGGCCACCGAGACCCGGCAACACCTGACCCTCTGGCTCCGGCTCCGAGTGGGGACTTACATCCACAGGCTGCTCTCGGACATCAATTATGCTCCTTAGAATTGCAATTGGGTCTGAGACTCTTTCTCTCCGCTTTTCCTCTCGCCCAAGTGTAGCAATTACAACCCCTTGCTGTTCCTGATTTAACGCGGAAAAGGGAGCTTCAAGTTGGCACTGACTGGAGCGAGGGCGTCGCACTGATACAGAATAAATTTTGGCTAAGTTAGGCTCTTTCTCTCCCCTTTTGCAACAACTTTGTGAAGCAGCTGCCCAAGTCTGCCTGAGATTTCACATGTTTGTGTCCACATTTTCTGTGGGTGGAACCGGTGTGATTAAAGACAGGATTTTAAAAGAAATAAATCGATAGTCCGGGTTAATTTCAGATATGCACATTCCCAAGCATCGTATTTTAATTGCTAATTATCTCTGCTGGGGAGGTGAATTCACCTGCGCTGGCACAGAATACATTTATACTGGGGTGAATATCACGTTTTTAGGAGAGTTAACGTTGTGTGCAAGCATGGCTTTTCTCTCCTTCCTGACTTTCCCCCTGAAAAATAGCGGTAAAATAGGACTGCAGAAATAAAGATGCTGAGCTTGGTGCTGGCTAGAAGTTTGGGTAAGCACACGCATGGGATGCTACAGAAATCCTGGCCGTGGCATCGCTGGCAACTCTGGAACCTCCCCTCCCAACCCATCCCTCGGGCAACACTTTGGAAAGGAGTGTGTTTCCCCATTGGCGCACGTTTCCAGGACTCCTACCAGCGTTTTTGTCCACGGTGAGAGCCCTGGTGGTCATTTCCCACCGAATCCCTGGCCCCCAGCCACGCTGAAGATTCCCACCCTCAGGCACGTTAAGTGAACTCTTCCCTACCGCTCACTCCCGGCGCTGCGGTTCGCTTTAATTACAGATGCTCCTTGTGAGCACGGATCCTAATTAGATGTAAGTGGCAAAGAAAGAAAGCGTTAAGAGCCGATGTGAGCTGGTGCTTGAGAAATGTAACCTGGAATAAAAGAAATTGGGGTCGTCACCTCACTGCACTTCTTTATTGCTGGTTGTTGATTAGCTTGTTTACCTGAGTGGCTGCAGCTCCTGCCTCCATGGGAGGTTTGTGGCTCCTCACCAAAGACAGGCAGCAACAAGTGGTGGGCAGTGGGCATCTCCTGAGGTATTTATCAATTTACAGGTTTTAATTGTCTGGAGGAGCTGCAGGACTCTTGGTATCGGGAGGAATATTGATGATTATAACATGCTCCCATATTACTACAGCCCTATGGGGGAAACTGAGGCACGGCCAGGGTGAAGCAGTTATAAAAGCAGAGCCTTAATCAAGCAGATATGTGCTTTGGGTATTGTGTGTCGGCCCCAGAATGATGGAGAGGTGGTTTTGATGCCAAGTTCAACCTAATTCCTTCATATGACAGGGTAATGCACAAATGTCTTTTACCTCCTGCAGTCACATAACCTGGTGGACGTTTCAGAATTGTGTCCTGCCACATTTTAACAGGATCTGCTCATGAACTTGCTTTCCCATGAATGTTACTGCTGCTGCTGCACTAGAGTAAAACACAAGGCTGTGTCTAGGCTCCTTTGGCAGGTTGCTTCAGAAGATTGTGGTTGCAGAATGGCATGAGTAAAAGTCATCCTTGGGGATGCACAGCTAATGTAAATTAAGCTTGCTGTCCATCAGAAGCCTGATCATTCTTCTGCAGATCCCCCAGCCAGCCAGTTCCCAGCGTGTCGTGGTACAAACGGTTGTCCCAGATTCAGGATTTTGCATTTGTCTTTGTTGAACTCCATGAAGTTCCTGTATGCCCATTCCTCCAGTCTGTCAAGGTCCCTCTAAATGACAGCTTTGTCCCTTAATTTGCCCCACCAATTTGGTGTCACCTGCAGACTTGCTATGCTGCTTTCTGTCCTGTTGTCCAAGCCACTGTTGGACACAGCGTTGACCCCTGAGGAATGGCCTCTGTAATTAGCCACATGTATGTAATTAGTCACATTCATTGAGCCCAAAGGCTCAGTAATTTTTTCAGCCACTTTCAGCTAGTTCACCCTTCTCTTCCACACTGCCCCCGTTTCACTGTGGAGAAGCTCTAGGAAAGCCCGTTAAAGACCTTACTAAAGCAAGGTAAACAACATACCTTGTCCACAGAACCTTGTCTCGACCCATCACAGAAAGCAGTTGGGTTAGTCAGGCATGGCTTGCCCTTGGTAAATCTGTAGTAAATATTCCCAACCACCTCCTTGCCCTATGCCTGGAGAAAAGTCTTCCTACTGTAGTCAGGCTGGAGCTGCTCAAGGTCTGGAATTTATCATTGACAGACCACGACCGTTCAAAGACATGAGGTTGTGGAAGAAAGAGCCAATGCAGCTCTAATGGATCTGATCCATTCAGGAATTCTCCGTGGTGTAGGTTTGACTCAAGAGACACCCATGGCAGAGCTGGGGTCTGAACCGACTTCTCCAAGCCTTGATTCAACAGGCAGCGTTGGGCAGTGACTTTCACTGATCACGACTTTCACTGAAGTCCATAAGTCTCCAGGGAGATGAGAGTCCGCCCAAGAACAGCTTGCAAGAGGAAAGCTCTGATGAGCAATAGAGAATGAGCCAAGCTAACAAAGAATTAATTGCTACTAGCACACCAGAAAAACCCTCCAAACAAACTATAAAAGTCTGTTGATTCCTGTAGCTGAGGTTTGTGTGCTGCCACGAGCTCAAGATAAGAATCATTGTTGCATTCAGACATGGACGTTGTGCGGGTTTCTGTCTATGCAATAGTCACAAGTTTAAAAAATTTATTGATTTTATAATTAAGGAACTCTGCAATACATAAAGTTAAAAGCCATGCAAACATATACACGGAGACCACATAAAGATAAACAAACATTTAGATTTAACACAGCGTAAGTGCAATAATCACCCATAAATGTAGTAATCACCAACTGTTTAATATAGATCAGTAGCAAACAAAAGAATAGATGGAATGGAAATTATTATTTGTACTAGAGGAGCTGCGGAGGCCACAACCAAGATCACATCTCTGGTACACCAGACAGCACCCACATACATAATGAGAGGCAGCCCTTGATGCAAACAGCTCCAAAACTAAGTCCAAAACTCGAGAAGCAGTGGAAGTAGAGATAGGCTCCCATTTCAAGGTCATCAGTCTGCCAGGGCAAGGCTGAGCCCTCCTGATGCTGGGGTCCATCTCCACCACACAGCATACGAATGGGATTGAAAAGGCGGTTGGTTTTATTTCAGGCATATAATAAAATTGCCAGGAAAAATAATGCAATTTCTTCCCGTGACTGTGGGAGACCTGAGTTCACAGACTGCCCAGCTGCAGGGACACCAGTGTGTGGGGAGAGACCCTCCCTCTTACCTTCGACGCTGTTCTGCTCTTCAGAAATCACAAGATATTCACTGAGCAGGAACTTTGAACAAGGTGCCCCAGCAAGAAGCTCGCAGGGTCATTTTTCTTCTTCTCCATCGGTCACAGGGTAGGATTCATCTCATTTAACTGGAGATGTTTATATTTAAGACACCTTAGAACCTCCTTTGATGCTCAGCAGGAAAAAAAAATAAAAATTAGTCTTTTTTAGCCTTTTGGGGAATATTCAGACATTTTATCCAAGGCATGACAGCTCCTGAGTGTGGGCTGAGGGATATCTGCATGGGGGTGCTGCCTGAGCTGGGTGCCAGGGGTGACCATCTTGTAGATGTCCCAAACCCAAACCCTCTTTCTTCCCGGCCGCAGCAGGGTTTTGGGAAGTGTTGTCCCACCTTCCAGGGGAGTATCACAAGGGGCCATAGGAGGGATGGAGTGGGACAGACTCGGCCTTGGCCGCCATCTTCTTCATTTGACCCTTCTTTCTGCTGCATGGTACATTTGCTCTGCAAGATGTTGCCCGTTGCATCTTAAGCATCACCCTCTGATGAGTCTTTCATGGTTTCTCAAGCTCCTTGAAAGTAATGGAGGTTAATTTATCACCTAAATCTTCAAGCCATAGGAAAAAAACTGTAATTTATTTCTCCTGCTGCCCACCCTCTCTGCCTCGGCTCTAGAGAAGATTGTGATCACAGGACGTGCAGAATATATTGAGTTTTGTGTTGTCTAATTCCCCCAACCATAGACAGATTTTTCAGAAGTAAAGACAACTCCTGTAGCTTTTTAATTAAATGTTAAAAGCCCTTGATTAAAGAGCCATAAATCACTGAGAGGCCTTTAAATTTCTATAATGTCTTATGGCCTGGCATGTACCATTTGCAATCACATGCTCATTTGGCTGAAGCCGTAAGAGACAGGAACCTCCAAATACTGGCCATCAGCCGTTCATCTCCTGCGAGGTAAAGGGTAATAGGGAGGGAAAGAAAGCAACACTTAAATCAAGCTAATAAAAATGTACTGGCAGGACAACCCTTGAGTATTAGGGCTTGTGTCCCAGAGGAAAAGGTATTTCTTTTGCTGGTACAACAAATCCGTGAGGGAAGCTTGCAGGCAGATAAAAATGTAATTTTATGTGTGGTTTTATCCTGCTTTTTCCTATGATTCCTGTGTTGGGTGAAGGCAGGGCTGTGGGTATCTGTCCTGCATAGATCCTCATTGAATTCACTCTGCTGGCCCAGGTTGCCCAGAGAAGCTGTGGCTGCCCCATCCCTGGAGGGGTTCAAGGCCAGGTTGGAGGGGGCTTTGAGCAACCTGGTCTGGTGGGAGGTGTCCCTACCCAAGGCAGGAGGGCGGAACTCGATGATCTTTAAGGTGCCTTCCAACCCAAACCATTCTATGATTCTATATAACCCCCCAAAACCTTATGCCTGGTCTATCAGAGCATCCGAAGCTGCTTTTTGCACCAGTGGAATGGATGAAGCAGAGCTCCCCTCTTTTGTTGATCCTCTGCGGCAGGTGAATTTAATACAATGTCTCAAAATGTGGCAAGGAATTTAATTATTTGGAAATGATGTGAAGGAAGGGAGGGTCAAACCTGCTGGATAATTTATTCATTACTAATATTTCCAGCGGCTGTAATTGAGGTGCTCTTTTAATTGTCCAAGCCACTCCAAAAAACAGCTTTTCTAATAACGGTTTCGAAAGTAACTGTCATTCAGCTGTATAAACCTCTATCAAAGTTGGCTTTTGACTGGCTGATGGTATCACCCACTGCCTTGACTTTATTTTAGCTTATTAAAATTGATCCTAAATAAACCTGATATGCCCCAAATTATTTTCCTTAAATTAATTTGAATGCAATTTGTTCTCAGCAAGATTTGCTGCCATGTTGAATCTCGCAATGCAAACACAAGTTTGTTGGGTCACTCTAATTAATTTGATTTTGTATCTCAGCCCTCCTACCCATCACCAGCACTAAATGGAATTATTTAGAAATAACAGAGATAATGCTGGCAAAATAACATGCCGTGACAGGACCAAGCTTTGGAGGAAAAAAAAATAATAAATAAATACACAACATGTTGAGGTGGTTTATTTTTGATTAAATGCTTCTGCTTTGCCTCGGCATTTATCTTTCAGAGACAACTCCAGATCAGACAAAAATGTATCACTCCATTAACATTATCTCCCTGTACATTTGAGTGGGGCTCCCCAGATAATGAAGGGTTACAACACGCGTGGCTGCCTTACACCTCCAGCAGCTTTTATTTCTTCTTCGGTGGGGATTTGCACAAAAGGTGTGAGGAGGCGGAGAGGGAGCGGGGAGAGATGCTGCTGCCAAGTTGCTTGGGTGAGAAGTCAAATGGCTTCCAAGAGAAGGAGTGGGGCTATTTAATTCAAAGGTCCTAACGGAGACATCGGTGCCAGGAGCTCTACAAAGACATTGTTGGATCATCTTATTCCAAGGCCGTTCCTGATGTGCTGAGCAACTTCACAACGTGAGATAGCCCCAGCATCTGGAGAACTTCGTCTGGGTGGAAGAGAAATGGGAAGGAAGTAGGTGTTGCAGATGTCCCGGATCACTGGAGGAATTTGGGTTGAACAGACGTCCAAAAGGAGCACGTGATGGTTTGGAAAGTGGTGGAAGGTAACCGAAATAATCAGAGGTGCAAGAAAGATCAATCATGCCCCTTTCTGCTGTACCTGAATGAAGGACATCTTCCCATTAAGCTCCCATGAAGGGGAGAAAGCAGAGAGGTGGAGATCCCAGCATGATTCAGAAACAAAACAAATACTGGTGAAACCTCCAAAGGAGTAACACGGAAAGTACGAGGGTGTTCCACTGTGGAGGAGAAGCCTCTTGCCCCAGATCTTGCTTATGTGATTGTGGATGGTGGCTCCAAGCATCCTCAGTGGCAATGGTCAAAGGCTGAATTTCAGTCTTCGCAGACCATTATCCTGATCTGCTTGGCAATTAGTATACACTCAGAGGTGGAAGGAGTTAAATCCCCTGGTTTCGGAAGAATAAAAAATGTTAGAATTTGTAAACTTGAGGTATTGCTCCATAAGTTTGTAGCATTGCAAAGGGGTCACAACTCCTCAAAGCTGCCCTCCAGTGCGGTCCATTTTCACCACAGACAAACCCAGCCAGCAGAGAACAACAAGAAAGGAAATCAGTGCTGTTTCGTAGAGGTGCTGCCAGTAAACCAAGTGGAGAAGGCAGCTGTCTTGTTTGTATAAATGCATATATATTATTTTTTGAAGCTTTTAGGAAGGGCTGGTTGAGTGAGCCCCACTTCAGCATTACAGAGAGGACATGTTCTCCTGACCGTGGCAGCATTTTAAGGGATGCTTTATAAAGGGCCCAGCAGTTCTGCCTATAAACCCAGGGCACTGGAGTGACCATTTAACCAGTGATATTGTTCTTTGGGGAAATGGCTTTCGCTTCCCCTTCCTGTCTCTCTTTCTTCAGCCGCCCTGCTCCACTCCCCCCTGTTTTCTGTCATTTCTCCTTCTGTTCTTCCTTTCTGATACCATGGTGATGGAGCTGACATATAAGAATAGCTATTCTTCACTGGGGTTCCCGCAACATCCCTAGATGAGCTTCTGCTGCTCCCCCTCTCTGTCTCCCACGTTCACTAAGTGGGTAACTCTGTGTGCTGCCAACCCCACATGCTAAAAAATATGGGCTAGCCTTCCTCCTTCTCCCTCCCTCCTACTTCCAGGCTTAAAAATCATGAGTTGCAACAAAAAAGAATCACAAACGTTGGGCTTGGTTTGCTTGTTGGTTTTTTTTTTCTTGTTTTTTTTTCTTTTTTCTGGTTTTTCTTTAAGCCTGCTGTTGTAACAAAAACAAACCTTTTGCTCCTGATGATTTGGGGCAGTTTCAGCCACGTTCGACAGGCAGTGAGATGCTCTTGTTCCTAAAAGTTTTGTGGGAGTAGGTGGCCGGGTAGATGTTCTGTGAGTGAGGAAAAAGCCAAAGGTATGGAGGAAAGAGGCTTTATAAATACCTCCAATTCAGAAGTAGTCACGGCTGACATCCGCAATTAGCTGAGAGGTTGGGCAGGCTGTAAAGGAGAGAGATATATATATATTTATTTTCCTGCTACCCAAGGGAGGAAAACTTCCCGAAACACCGTCACAGAATTATTACCAATTGCAAGGGCTCGGCACTTCTGGGACTTCCTGGGAAAATCCCTGCAGGACCAGCCTGGCTCCTGTGCTCTCCTGTGCATTTTGTGGTACCCACCGGAGCATCCTCCAAGAGCTGCATCGCAGCAGCGAGTCTGAGCCGGGCTCTCAAATCCCAAATTAAAGTCCTAATCTATGGATTAGGCCCTTCCCCTCTTTAGGCTGTCCTATTTTCCTTTGGATTTCTTCTGATTTGAACGCTGCTTCTCCCTGGCTGAAGCCTGCAGCCCCTTTCAACGCCACGTGCCTCAAGTGTTGGTGTCCAGCCTCCTCCTCCTCCCCCTCCTTCCTTCCAGACAGTCTCCAGCTCCTCTTGCCTGCTTTTCTCTGCTTCTCCACCCATTTCTCCACCTCATCCCTCCACCTCCAAAACCTCCCCACTCCTTATCTCCCCCTCTGGTGCTCCCCAGCCTTCCCGAGCAGGGATTGATGGCTCTTCCCACTTGCATTGTCCTCCGAAATGAAAAAAAAAAAAAAAAAAAAATCAAAACAAACAATGAATTTGTCCGACTTTCTCTGGTTGTATCTTATCGCTCCACCTGCCTGCTTCCAATATTATTCCCTTTCACTCCTCTCCTGTGGTTTGAAGTAGCCCCTCTCCGGCGTCCCCTCGTTTAATTGGACAGCCCCAGCCTGGGTTTTATACTCTCCTTATCATTATGGCCTGACTGCTCCCCTGGCTCTCATTTCACCCTGCCTCCGTCCATCTGCCCCTCTTCTGTGACCGTCCCCCTTCTGTTTTGTTTGGACAAACGACAGCCTGGGTGTGACCGGCGGCGATAATGGTCGACAAATATTTGAAGGGAGAAGGAGAAAAATTGTTCCCTGGGGAGTTTCCAGGGGGAGGGCAAGCGGAGGGAGGCTGGGACAGGGAGGAGGGCGGATGGGTTGGGAAGATGTGCAGATGATGCTGTCAGCCTGAGTACATCATAAATCCCCCCCTGGGTGGGCAGGGGATGCGGGAATGAGCATCCCTCTCGTCTCTGGGTCTGCTTGGAAGAAGGGCAGGCTCTGACTTTGCTGGTGAGGTAGAGATGGAGAAGGAGACGAATTGGAGCAGTGGGACAGAGAATAAGGAATGGGAAAGGAGGAAAGAGTGTTGAAATTAGAACGAAGAGGGGAAATTTGGGCTGAATAACTCTGGAAAGCTTCCTGTTACTCCACTGGGGCTGGTGACCTAGTGCTTGAATCCAGATGCTAACACAGACTGGAGGATACACCGACGGAAAGGAGCCCTGGGACAGTGAGACCTTGCAGGTCTTGCAGTTGCTGGCTTTGTTCCCTGGGACAGTATGATATGAGATTTCACTTCCCTCAAAAAACATCCAAACAAGTGGTAAGAAAACGAAGACAAGCCTCACCTCTGGTTGACACCGCATTGTAGCTGCCAAAGGGTTAGGAGAAGGGGGAGACATTGGATAACTGATGCAAATGCTATTTAATTAAGGTCCTAAGAAGAAGTCTGCTCCCCAGAAATACACCTGCAAGAACTGGCAGGGAAGTTAAGGGAGGTGCCAGAAGCCGTGCAGCAAATCAGTGGCAGAGGAGGAAGGGCTGAATAGATCTGCCCCCATGCCAGGACACCCCAGGTTTCCCAGATAAACCAATGTGCAAGCCCTGAGACTCCAAAAACATACTGGACGAAGCACAAATGGAGGATGGCTTGGGCAGATCCTCTCAAGGGCTTTTTCTCCCCCCGTCATTAGAAATTGGCTGCAGAAGGGCTCTGACCAAAGGGGAAGGCACTGGCTGGGCACCAAGTGACACAACCCTGCTCTTCTCCTCAAACCTCTTCTTCCCTTGCAAGTTTTTTTATTTTTTTCTTAGCACTTTTGTCTCATTTTCTATCGACGTGACCCTTACTGAAGCTGCTAAAACTGCCAAAAAGCTGGCAGTGCTACAGCCCCAGCAGCCAGCACCCAAAACCACCCCCCACCTCTTAGGGGCAGAGCTCATCCCCTCCTTCCCCGGGGCGTCGGGATTGACAACGCCGAGCCTGGACCAGCTTTAAAACAGCTCGTGATGAATTTTTCCACCCTCCAAAAGCCTGATGAAGACATCCTTTGTCAGCGGCCGGGGATGGTGACAGCTACCCGAGAGAGGCTGATGTCCTCTCGGGTGTCAGCAGAGCGGGGGCAAGTTGTTTCCACCTCCAACACCTGCAAGACGGGAGGGCAGAAGGGGGTGGAAAGGAAAAAAAAAAGGGTGTGGAGAAACAAGCTCATAAAGTAGAAGCCCTCTCCCCGGGCTTGTTTGTTTTTTTTTTTTTATTTTTAAGATTTCACCCAGTTTTAGGGGTTCCCAGAGCTGCCACCAAGCGCGGCCGCTGCAGGTGGCGCTGCAATGTAGGTTTTTAGCGATTCCTGTGCTCAGCTGTAACAAGCAGCTCCGGCTTCTAGCCACTTAAATACCAGGTTGGTTTAACAAACTTGTAAAATGGCAGGGGAAAAATAA
>JAHREE010000302.1:978794-1008493 GCA_033628505.1 Tringa tobata | reverse complement strand
TTTCCAGTACCTGAAGGGGCTCCAGGAAAGCTGGGGAGGGACTCTTGATCAGGGAGGGGAGCCATAGGAGGAGGGGGGTGGTTTTAAACTGAAAGAGGGGAGATTTAGATGAGATATTAAGAAGAAATTCTTTCCTGTGAGGGTGGTGAGACACTGGAACAGGTTGCCCAGAGAAGCTGTGGCTGCCCCATCCCTGGAGGGGTTCAAGGCCAGGTTGGAGGGGGCTTTGATCAACCTGGTCTGGTGGGAGGTGTCCCTACCCATGGCAGGGGGGATGGAACAGGATGGTCTTTAAGGTCCCTTCCAACCCAAACCATTCTCTGATTCTAGGATCTCTGGGGCTCCTGTTGGTTGATGCTTAGGGTGTGTTGAGCCACGTTTCCCCCCAGCAGCAGCCTACGTGGCCATGCAGGCTGCTTTCCTGCTCTGCCTCCTCTCCTTCTGTGTACAGGTGTGTGTGTAGGATCATTTTAAGGCTTCTCTATACCTGCACAAGGATATGCAAAAGTTACAGTGTGATGCTTGAAGACTGTGCTCCTTAGACTTGCAATAGTGAGTTGGAAGAGAAAAACACAGCCCCTTCCACGCAGCAGTTCCACTTGGTGGTTGTCCTCTCTCCTGCCTTGCTTTCTCTTCCCTGGTAATGCAGGCAATAGAAACAGCTTTATTTTATAATAAGCAAAAAAGTCTCCAGGTGCAGGTTCGTGCTTGCCTGTCTCCTCTCCACTGCTCTCTGCCAGTGGGTGACTTACTTCACCACCCATAATTAGCCTCTTCCAAGGTCTCGTCGTTGCTGGGCTGAAGGCAGAAGGTTTTACAGCAACTGCCTGTTCTCAAACGTGGGAAAAACAAGCCCTTCCTCTGCTCAGTGTTAAGAGGGAGTGGATTTTAAACTGGTTGGTGTTGCTGCTGTAGAGGAGTGGTGGCCAGAAGGGACCTAAAGAGGCCCACGGCGATGCCGTTACGTGGTGGGGAAGGTGGACAGAGGGGTGGAGGATGCGAGTGTCAGCCTTCCCACCCGGAGGAAGGAATCAAATATCTGCCCTGTATCAAATACCATCCTCAATTCCTGCGGGACCGAGTTATTGGTGAGGAGGAAGCTGACCTTCTCCTGTATTTATGAACAGAATCTCTAGTTTGCTTTGTTTTTGATTTTTTTTTTTTTTATCCCTCCCTCCTGTTACAGAGCGCAATACTTCATTTCACAGGAAATAACATTTTCTTCATTTTCTCCACTTGGTGTGATGATTTTTTTTTATTTTTTTTTTTAAATGCTGCTCAAGCCCCTTAGCTTTTCTTACTTTATACTTGGTTTGGCACGCTGGGAGGGGATGCTGCTGCCTGTGTCTGTGTGGGACCATTAGCTGTGCTGGAGCCCGGGGATATTCCCCTGTCACAGCTGCTGAGGGTGAACAAATTCTCCCGGAGCTGGACAAACACGTTATTATTTTAGTAGTCACACCCCAGCAACTTCGAGAATTAAAAGTAGTCAGCGTTTCCCTTACTGCCACGCAGATCTATCCTTCTTCCTCCTGGCTGTCTTATCTCCAGCCTTCCCCGACACAGCTTTTTCTGCAAATCCTTTCCTGCCAGAGCTGAACTTGAGCATCTTCAGAGCAGCAAGTCCTTCGGAGCCCCCCGTTTCCTTTTCCTTCCTTTTCTGCCTGAGGAGAGCAGATTTTTGGAAGCTCAAGAGCTCTGTGTTTCCTGCACATAGGTCCTTTGGAGATATCTGAAGCTACTTTGCTGAAGTTCACAGGCGACTTTTGAAAACCTTGGCCATTGCATTCATATGTGTGTATATATATATATAATCTGTTCTCTCTTCCCTCCTGTTTTCTTTCTCTGTCAGGAATCCAGCTGTGCAACATGTGGCACTTGTAGGACTTGGAAGGCAGGAAGATCAAGCAAACACAGAGCTTTCAGCAAGAAGAGATAAATTTCCAGAGTAAATTCAAGCCACGTAGGCCCAGTCTGTTTTAGTTTTAAAGCCCCGCTGGTAGTGATGTGTGGGAGCTGTAGATATAAAGCCAGGGAGAGAAGAAGAGTTTATTTGTATTATTTCTGGCACCTTGGTAGAAAACCCTCTGTTCTGAGTTCATGGTGCTTGGCACAATGTTAGTCTGCATGGACCGTAGCAGAGGAACTGCCTGTTGAGCGCTACCTTCGTGCATGATTGGAAGGCAAAGGAGAAAAAAGGGAATTATATGTGCTGAATGAGAGAGAGAGTGTTGTAGCTGGAAGAGGAAAGTGCCGGATTTGTGGGGGTGTATGGGATGCAGATGGCCGCAGAGGAGAAATATCTTGTTATTAATAACCCATTGAATTGCGATAGCGTTTTTACACCTGTGGATGCTGCCTACAATTTTTATCCCGGCTCTCCGGCGTCTGGCAGGAGCACAGCTGTGAGCTGCGGGCTCCCTTCTGCAGGCAGCTGATGAGGATTTCCTATTTACTGCAGGAACAGAGGACAATTCGGATTTCGATGGCCCCACAAAGCTAAGCCATGGCCATGGACTTGCTGGAGCGTGGTTGGGTCCACGTGGGAAGTCCTATGTCTCTTGAGAGTGTTTGCTGACTGTCCTAGCGAGGGTCAGTCTGGCACAGGGATCTGCTAGATGGGCTTGCTGCTTTTTGGAGAAGTTTGTGTTTCTTATCACTCTGCTTTTGTTTGACTAAGTAAAAGATATAAGTAAAAGGCTCCGGGGAGACCTTATAGCAGCCTACCAATATCTGAAGGGGGCCTATAGGAGAGCTGGAGAGGGACTCTTTGTCAGGGAGTGTAGTGAGAGGACAAGAGGTAACGGTTTTAAATTGGAAGAGGGGAGATTTAAATTAGATACCAGAAAGAAATTCTTTACTGTGAGGGTGGTGAGAGCCTGGAACAGGTTGCCCAGAGAAGCTGTGGCTGCCCCATCCCTGGAAGGGTTCAAGGCCAGGCTGGATGGGGCTTTGAGCAACCTGGTCTGGTGGGAGGTGTCCCTGCCCACGGTAGGGGGGTTGGAAATTGATGATGTTTAAGGTCCCTTCCAACCCAAACCATTCTATGATTCTATGATATAAATAAGCCCAGAAATGGCAGCTGGATGTGCTCCCCAGGTCTGTCTCCCCCTAAGCTCAGCAGTCCCCAGTACAAACCAATACTATGTTCAGCCAAACACCACCAAAACCCCAAACTTAATTTCCCTTCTTCTCCCCACCACCCCTGCCTTTTTCCTCCAGTCAAAGCAAAAGATTTACAGCCTCTAACTTTTGAAGCAAGGGCAAATTTTAGCCCAACCTCCCATGTGAGTGGATGCCTCATGTCATTAAAATCCATCTGTAGCCACCCAAGCCTCCCCAGCTGGCCCCAGGCTGTGTGTCCCAGCCATGCAGGAGCCAGGGCAAGGCACCGTGTGCTCCAGCCCCTTACCCAAGGCCCCCGGGGGCTGGAGCACACATGATGCTCTCCATGAGAAGAAGTGATCATAGAATCATAGTATGGTTTAGGTTGGAAGGGACCTTAAAGATCATTTAATTCCAACCCCCCTGCCATGGGCAGGGAAACCTCCCACTACACCAGGTTGCTCAAAGCCCTGTCTAGCCTGGTCTTGAGGCTTGAGATGCTCTTGAGATCTTGAGATGCTCCAGCTTCATGTCGAAGCAGTTGTGACTTTGTCCCCAAAGGGCAGAGGGTGCGTGGGCACAGGTTTGTGTGCTTTTTGCAGTATTTGAGACTTGTGCAGCATATGGGGTCCTGCGGGATGAGGGAAGGGATCGACAAGTCCTGTTTTGGAAAGAGGAATTAGTGGAGAGATGGAGCCAGGGGGAAAATAAAGGGCAGCCTTGCCCTCTGCAATGCAGCTCAGGTGGGTGGAGACCATGTGGAAAACAGTCCTCTGTGGGTCTTACCCTTTCAGCACCTGTGCATCTGCTTTGTAGTGTTTCCTCAGGTCTTTCAGCCTGTGTTATCAAGGTCTCCGTTCCTAGCGAGCAGGATTTTTATGAACAGAGATGACATTCCCACGCCCTCACATTGGAAATGCCCCTCGTCTCAGACACAGGTGCCTTCAGACTGTGCGAGCGGAGATGAACAAAGCAGATGGTGTTTGGATCTGGATTAAATTAGAGTTTGGGGTGACATTTTGCTCGCAGCTGACTCTAAGCAAACAAGTAACTTTCTTTTGGGTAGCACGACCCAGGTCTGAATCCCCTGCTTATTGCAAACCCATCAAGTATCTTCTGCAGACTGGATGGGCTCATAATGTCTGTTTCTGGTACTGGGTTTTCTCTGTAACACCTATCCTAACACAGCTAATGTTTTGTGATGATGGATCTGCAATTACGGGGCTGTGCCAATAGCTAAAACAATTGCATCACCCTCCTTGTGGCTGCTCCAGAGTGATTTGTTGATTCATTGCTAGCACTAGGCATTTGTTCGTGCTAAGTGCAGAGCAATTCCAGCTTCCATCCGTGCCTGAGTGTCTGGGAAGGAGAAGGAGAGATTTTTGCCTTTTGCAGGTGTGCTTTGCAGCAAGCTGTCTACAAAGCTCCATCGCTGATGGCAGCCTGACAGTGTCTCCTCTGGAAGTTTGTCAGCACGGGGAAGCTCACCTATAAATTGCAGAAAGCTTTAGCAGCAGAGCAGCCGGAGCAGACACCTCCTCTTTTCCTCCCCTCCTCGGCTCTGCAGGCTGGGTGGCAGCAGCAGGACTCTGAGCTGTAGCATTTCAGGACACTCTGGATGCATCCGTGCAGTCTCACAGCTGAGCACGGTGACCACGGAACCATTTAGAGCAGCTTTGACAATGACACTCGGGTGTATAGTGCACCCATTCTGCTGATGCTGGCAAAGTGCTGGTGGAGTGGATGGGTTTAAGACTGATGAGAACGTACCACACCAGTGCCCTTAGGGTATGTGTGTTCATAGAACACAGAATCATAGAATGGTTAGAGTTGGAAGGGACCTTAAAGATCGTCCAGTTCCAACCCCCCTGGGTTTGGGACACCTTCCACTGGACACCTCCCACCAGACCAGGTTGCTCAAAGCCCTGTCCAGCCTGACCTTGAACATCTCCAGGGATGGGCCATCCACAACTTCCCTGGGCAACCTGGGCCAAGGTCTCACCACCCTCAGAGTAAAAAATTTCTTCTTAATATCTCATCTAATTCCCCCCTCTTTCAGTTTAAAACCATTGTACCTCATCCTATCGCTCCTCTCCCTGGAAAACATGCACAAAGGAGGTGATAATAGAGAAAAATCGACTATAAAGGAGGTTCCCTTGGTGCTGCTCACGTGGCTTTGCAGAATAGTTGTCTTGTCACTGTGGCCCTGAGCTGGGGATTAAACACGTGGGCTGTATCCCTGTCTCAGCCACACTGACTCTCTGTGACCTTGGCCAAGTCCTCACCACCCCGGGCCTCTACCTCCCTGGGGTGTTTCTAGGTGGAAACCTCTGGAGGTGGGGACCTCTTCTCAGAGCCACTGGTCACCCTTGAAAAGAGCAATATGTTATTTCACTGGGGGAAACTGGAAAGGGCCCTTCAGGACGAGGTGTGATGTGCTGGTGTGAGCTATGGTGGGACGGCAAGATAACAGCAGCCTCATGTCATCAGACTCCACATCACCCCATCCTCCCAAGTCATTCATGTGGCTTTAACATATATAGGAATAGTCTGTGAATAAGGGCTGGTGCTCCTGATTCTGTTAATTCTCATAATTTGGTAGCTCACTCCAGGCTTGGCATTGAATTTTGGAGCTGAGGAGGAACTGGAAAGGGGATAGTGTTGTCCTTTGCTTGGGAAGACCTCCTGCAACCTCTTCTCAGTGCACACAGGAGGGTCAGGGAAGATGCTGGATAAGTCTGCAGTATTTCAGCAACTACATCCTCTTTTTTTCCTGCTTTTCCTTTCCGCAGTTGCATTTATTATTTTTTTTTTGTTTTGTTATGCATTTTCTAAGCTCTTGAGCAAGGCAAAAATGGAAATTTCTCCCCAGAACTTTAACCCTGTGTAACTGATTTGACCTCCAGATTTGTCAGCAGCTGGAGGAAACCCATGTTAAGGGAATGCAGAGACTCGAGAGCCATGGGATCAATGCCCCATTCATGAGGAGGGGATGTCTCAGTGGTTACAGAACTTGCAAGTCTGCAGTCTGCCCGCATTCCCCAGTCTCTGCTCATATCCCTTTTCCTAAATTGTCTCTACCCAGTTTTCTCCCCCTCCTCCACTTCCCAGCTTCCCCTTCCTCGTGTCAGAGCATCCTCCTCTTTTCTTTTCCAACTGGGTTAATTAAGCTGAGCTGGAGTGTAAGTCCATCAGGGAGCAGAGAAGAATTTTCCTTAGCACCACGACAGCCTCCAGCTGACACAGCGTAGGGAAAACCTGCTTGGCCCCTTCATCCCTGGCTTTGAGCATGTTCTACTCCTCCTGTGGTGGTTGCCCAAGCGCTGTCTGATCCATCCTGGGACCAGTGCAAAAGGCAAAATCTTTATTTGCAATGTATGTGTTATTAGGTGCTGTAACTTGGTCAGATTTAGATAGATTTTCAGACACGGTCATAAGATCCCCATGACAGCAGGAGAGAACCTGGCCAATTTTTACTATCTGCTCCAAAGCCAGCAGGAGTAGGGCAGTGATGGTGCCTCTGTACTGGGCACTGGTGAGGCCTCACCTCGAGTGCTGTGTTCAGTTCTGGGCCCCTCACTATGGGAAGGACATTGAGGTGCTGGAGCGTGTCCAAAGGGGAGCCACCAAGCTGGTGAGGGGTCTGGAGAACAAGTCCTATGAGGAGAGGCTGAGGGAACTGGGCATGTTTAGTTTGGAGAAGAGGAGGCTGAGGGGAGACCTCATTGCCCTCTACAACTACCTGGAAGGAGGTTGGAGAGAGGTGGGGGTTGGCCCCTTCTCCCACGGGAATAATGTCAGGACCAGAGGAAATGGTCTAAAGTTGCAGCAGGGGAGGTTTAGATTAGATATTAGGAAGAATTACTTTATTGGAAGAGTGGTCAGGGACTGGAACAGCCTGCCCAGGGAGGTGGTGGAGTCACCATCCCTGGAGAAACGTGTAGATGTGGCACTTCAGGGCATGCTTAGTGGCATGCTCTAGTGGCCGAGACTGTGGGGGCCTTTTGTGTGTGTACGGTTGGACTCGGTGATCTCAGAGATCCTTTCCCACCATGAAGATTCTGTGATTCTGTGAAAGCATGGAAGCTTTTCAGTAAGACAGTGGAAGGAATATATCCAAGGTCAAACACGGAAAAAAAAAAAAAACCCAACCCAAATTAAAATCAATAACTTGCAAAAACTTTTCTCCTAATTTAGTTCTCAGAATTGGCCAAGCCATTCTGAATGCAACTTCCTACGGCGATGTTAGCCCCAGGCAGACACCCAGCTGAGGAAATTGTCCCCTGGGCGGTTCAGGCCTGTCAAAGTAATGAGGACCTTAAAACCGAGTCTTAGTACAGAACATGTCAGACAACCTGAGCTATAGGTGTTGCTGCTTAATGCTCGGAGGAATTATGCATGCGCGCGCTGCCCTGCACGGGGAGCACAGGAATGGCATAATTTTGGGCAAAAATAAATGTGTCTGCATGCTGCACAGGATAGACTTGCGTATCTCCTCGTGAAGGTGGCCTCTGTGCGTGTATACACAACACCAGCTCTCTTCTAATCTTCCCGTTAACAAACATAACAGGTGATTATCTTTTTTACCCATATTAGCACAATTCCGTCCCTTGTCTGTATCTGATCCCGGCCAGAGGTGTCCTGTCTAGCTCAGCCCTATCTTGAAGCTGTCAAGCATCATTTGGAGCTAGTTATCCCGCGGCAGCAGCCGGGCAGGGCTCTAAGAATAACTTCCCATTGGCCTTTGTGTGTGTTGGCAGCAGCTACTCTTGTCCTCTGCCTTGCAGTGACAAAGTCACTGGAAGAGAAAAATTAATAGAATTAATAGCAAATTAGTAATAGTTTATCCAGAGATATATATATTATATTTTTTTTGGAAGGGGAGTAGAGTTTTGCAGCTGATTCTCTGCTGAAAATACCTGTTGTGCTTTGTAAAATCTGTAAAATGGGGGCGTCACGGGACTGTGGTGGGAGAGATGTCAGACTGCTTTTTATTTTTGCTTTTTTTTTTCCCCCGAAATACTCACAAAGCTGCTGCTTCTCGGGGCTCTGTCCATACTGCCTCATTACAGCTACGGGCAGAAGGAGTAGAGTCAATCCCCTTTGCTGCCCCTGGGCTTGACATAGTGTCTCAGCTGGATGTCTCTGCTAGTGCAAGAGTGGGGATCTCCACCAGAGTCCTGTCCCCTCCTGTCACCCCCTTTTGGGTTGGGTGGCATCTCAGCTGCCCCTTCAGAGGGTTTTAGCCAAAGCCTTCTGAAGTGGAAGTCCTCTGAAGAGGACATCTCTCGTCTGGTTGATCTTGAGTGTTTTTTTTCTCAGGGGGGAATCTCTGTCTGAAGACAGCAGCTGCACTGAGCCCTGCTTCATTTTGAATTTCACAAAGTGTACTTTTATGCTTCAAAGTTATAAACAATATTAATCCAGTTTTTATTATACTTGTAATGGAAAGCCAAGTAAGTCATGCAGTAGGTTAGTGTTGTTCAAAAAATGTCAATTTTGTGCCATCTTGTTTCATTTGTAAAGAAGAGGTCGTGCTCTACAGCGGTCTCACATCTTCAGAAGGTGCCTGGAATTTAGGGCTGGTGAACTTTGGGGCAGAAGTATGGACTACTGACATTTTTTGTCAGTGGAGTCAGCAGAAATAGGTTACTTCAGCTAACACTTGCAAGTTGTGAACTAACCGGATTGGGACCTAATTGCCCTAAGTGCCACAGAAACATGGAGAAAGGCTGTCCCCCATCTGGGCTGCTGACATATAAGGCAGAGTGTTAAAACAGATGGCACGTGTCTGCCCAGAAGGTTCATGGGTGCATAAAGACCCACCCAGAAACATTTAGGAATTTGGTCAGAACCAGTAAATGTGGAGAAAATGAAATGAGGAAATGTCTAATATTAATTTTTTTCCCCATAATCTCCAGTACGGATGTCACTCTGAAAAATATTGCTAATGGTTGCAGTAAACTGAAGCTTTCCTTTAGGTTTTGGAGAGCAAATGCCCATCAGCACTGCTCCTTCCCACTGGTGATGATGTGTGTGTTGGACTCAGGATCTGGCTGAGGCCAGCTACCCCTGTTTTATAGGACTGTGCTCCCTCGTCTGCTCTCTTTAGCCACTCACGTGGGAAGCTGAAGACCAAGGATTTGCTGTGTCAGATCTTTTCACTGGCCTCTTCTGTGGTGGTTGCTGCTCCAGAACGCATTGGATACCTGCCATAAATGAAAGGAGGAAATTTTATGCTGAGTCAAGCATAAGGGGAGACTCCGTTCTCGCCTCTGCTGCAAACCCTGCATTGCTGAAGAGAAATCATCCCACCTCTAGCTGTCTCTTTCCTCCTAGTAACATGGTATTGTTAATGGTAGATTCTTTATGTTCCCACTCCTGCTGTGTGCTCAGCCCGTTTCCGACTGTAAGGTTTGGTACAGCCGCAGAATTGATGGTCCTTATTCCAGAGGAGCCCGGATCTCTGTGAGCACACAGCTGTGCTCGGCATGAATCACACTGGGCTGGCCAGTTATACACCCTTCATTTGGGAGAACTTCCCATACTCTCTGAACCATCAAGTACTGGTCACTGGTAAACTGAAGCTCATCTGGTTTGCAGGTAGCCTGATCCTATGCAGCAAATCTACCAGCTCTACATCCCTCTGAAGCTTGATTTCCAAACCTTATTCCCCATCCCAGCATCATCTTAGATTTCCCCAGTCCTGTTGCTTTTACCCTGGGTCTCTCGGGCTGCCCTGTTCCAGCTGCCCTTTGAATATAGAGCAAATTCTCAGAATTCTCAGAAGACTGGGGATTCTTTCCTGGCTTCTTTGCTACTGGCTTCCCCACCTCCAAATACAGATCTTGGTGCTTCAACAACCAGTACATCAAGATCTAAAGGTTCTGTTTTGTCCATTAAGTCCCACATTTTATCTTCACTGGTGTGTCATGTAGATCCAGAGAGTGAAATAGCCAGTGATCTCAAAGTCACTGTGGATAGGGAGTTACTCTCTGTGCCAGGCTTTGGGGAGACAGCTGAAGTATGATCTCTGTCTTACCAGATTTGGCTCTTCGTGGATTTATACAGCGCTAATTACAAGACTTCAGCCTGAGAGAGAGGACTTGTGTCTCACAGATCTTCCTAAGACTGCAAAGCAGGGGGAAGCATCCACCCACTGGCATTGAATGCACCGTGAGCTGTGCTGTACAGCCTCAGCCGACAAGAAAAGAGCTGCCTGCTGACTCAGGGAGAAACCTGGGGTCAGAGCCCCTTCCTTGCTGTTTGAGGATCAAAGTGGTGTTTTAGGGCTCCTGCCGGGATCAGGTCCAGAAAATTCTGAAGACTTCATCTGAGCAGTCTTCAGAGCCCCCGAAGCCTTGAAGGGAATTTGCGAGCGCAAGCTTGACTTCTGAGGAAGGAAATGCTGCTTTCCTCAAGGCTGTCCCAAAATGCTGTAATTGGTACACAAGCTGGGGAGACCTGCTGGGATGAAACCTTGCTCGTTTTCTTTTCAATATGGATCAACCCTTTAGGGGCAGGTGCTGTGCTTATTCCTTTTGGTGTCAAGAGCCACAGTCTGGTCAGGGTCTCCTGATCCGTGAAGAGTCTTTTAAATTCTTGGCAAACTTGGCACTACCCAACCCCATGGGAGTTGCACCTCATAGAAACACAGCAGAGACACATTTCGTAGTGAGGAGAACAGAGCCCCAGGAGTGTACAGTTGCTTTGTTGGGAGATAAGAATGAGACTTTGCAACAGAAGTCAACCTCACACACTGGCTTTTGGCCATCCTTCACTTTTCTCTGGGCTTTAGACCTATATGGTCTCATACACACGTTTCCCAAGGTAGGATCAACAAAGTTAGGCACTGTTGTGACATGGTTTGTTTAAAAATCAACGACCTTGTGCGCTCTTGCATGCTTTTGCTACGATAGTTTGTTTGTCTGAGGGTTTACGTTTCCCCAGTTAACTGTGATAAAGAATAATTTTAATAGATTTAACCTCAGAATACTTTCAGGCCAGTCTGCTCCAGAAAAGAGAGTTTAACCCCGGTCTCTGGATTTGTAGATTATTTCCACAACCTCAAAACTCCATTCTTGTTTCTGCGGCACTGAATATTTGTGTGCTTCCATTCAAGTCTCTGTGTAGCAAATTCCTGGAGGAACTGAGAAACCATTACAAACCTCTCTGCTCTCCCTCCCAAGCACAAAGGAGCACAGTTCTGACCTGCTTTATGCTGATAGGAAGCCAAGTCTGAATTGCAAGCAGAAACACCCTCCACATGGAGTTTTATCACACGGGGGAACCAGGAAAAAAAGGAGGAAAGTCCTACTCACAGCAAGTGTAAATCCCATCACTTAATAAGCTTCTGGCAGATGCACAGGTAACAAGGTGATGGGCACCATGTGAGTGCTTGAATAGAATAATCTGTGTGACGAGGGAAGGCTGTGTTGTCCCTCCTTGGCTTAAGTGCCTTGCAAACAACCCACTCCTGAAATTAATCTCTTTATTTGGGACAAGCTGCAGCTTGCTCTGGGTTCTGCTCATTGTGGTGAGCTCTGAAGAAAAGATGCTCTGGTGTGGGACGCCCTCAAAGAAAGACTTGCCTTCGGTTTCTGCCAGGCATTGGACAGGTTGTAAGTTCAGGGAAAAGGGATTTAGATGAAGTTAGAAGCTGTTTTTTGTTGGGGGAGCTGTTGACAATGTCTCCGTATGAGTTTCCTCGCCATGTCGGCTCCCAAAGAAAAGCTTCTATCCGTGGTAATCAGGGTTTATTAAAGGAAGCCAGGGAGAGAGGAAAAAAAAAAAAAAAAGTCTTTAGCTGAGATTAAAGGGATTGTGTAGCTGCACTGGGTGCTGAATCGCTGGGTGTCTGCCTTGTCAGCATCTCTCTACGGCTTCCCGCATCCCGGGAAACTAATAGCTGTGCCTGAGTGGAGCAAACGTAAACAGAGGAGCGTGCAGCCTAATTAACGCCGGGCTTCATTAACCACCCAGACCCTGCCATTGGCATTGCCCAGGAGTCCTGGGTGCTGTCGGCTTCCTCCTAGCCGGGTTCTGGCCTGGTCGAGGGCACGCTGAGCTTGTCCCACCAGCCACCAGGACCCTGGGGTGGTGTGAGACCTGCTCTGCAGGAGGAGGTGGTGGATATTGTCCCCCTCCCACTGCTCTCGTTCAGCACGTTTGGTCCTGTTCTATATTTCAACATGTACTTTTGCTCTGAGTCCCTGGCTGGAGTTGGACCCAGGGTGGGTTTGCTTCCATGGCTCCTCGTGTGTGACTCCTCTTGCTGCTGACCTTGTGGTGTTCCTCCTGCCAACGTATGGCTGTGGCAAGGGACCTGGTGATGTGAATCTGTCTGCCACCTTTGATGGCAGGAGGTTTGTGTGTGTGAGGCAAATGGGGAGATGCTGTTGTCTCCCGTGTTCACCCAACGATGTGTTCCTTTCAGGAGGTGTCATTGCAGTGGGGTGGGTTTGTGCCAGTCTCCAGTACAGGGATGTGACCACGGCTTTTGTGAGATTGTCAATCAAAACCGAATGCCCCCGCTCCCTGTACGCTTCCTCCCAAGTCCTTCCCTCCCTCTCAATTGACAGACCAGTCCTTTGTGTCCTCTTTACTCTTGATTTATTCCTACTTCCTCAGCCATAGCACATCCTTCTTGACTTTGTCTCCTTGAAACCTGCTGCATTTTGAGGACGTATTCAGCATTCTCTAGCTTTCTCATCTAATAACAGCCACCACCTGAGTTAAAGAAGTTAGGAAAGTTTCCTTCTCATTGGCTTTTTTGCATCCAAACTTTTCTTGTCCAAGGCCACATCTATTTACCATAGGGCTGCATGTTTTAGAGTCTTGGGATCGTGTCCTGGAGAGCCCTGAGCAGAATCAAGCTGCATCCTCTAACTCAGTGGTCTCTAACTTTTTCTGGAAATGGTCAATAACAGTAAAAAAAAATAACCACACCATAGAGTAGCATCATAACTTGCCATCCTTCCGGAGGAAACCAGTCCTTAAACCAAACTGTGTGAATTCAAGGGGTCTTATGAGGAATGTGTTATTCACAAGCCATAGAGTTGAGACACTAGTTCCACTGGCAAGAGAGTGGTGTGAGACTGACTCTGAGATCTTCTTCTGACCATGGATGGAGCCCTATCTGAAACAGCTGGATTTGTAAAATCTGCTTCAATTTTGTGTTCAGGCTAGGTTCAAATCTGGTGTGGCTCCAATTCTGAAAAAAAGAATGATCTCTTGCTTTGGGTTTGCCGCATGTCATGAAAGTTGCGAAGCACCACAGCATAACCATGTTCAGAGAAGGAGGTAGGCAGTGTCTTGGCTTTTTTATGCTGTGGGGGGATGAAGAGACTCATCCAGGAGATCCAGGCTTGAGGAAAAAGCTTTGTATTGTTATGACCTGTGGCATGCCCGCAGTACCACCATTGCATGTGAAGGGTGCAGCAGAAGTTGGAGGGCAGCTGTTTCTGACAGAAGAAGAAAAAGCAGGGCTGCTTTCTACTGAAAGGTCTTTCCCTACAGACGCCTGGGTGTATAGAGGCTGTGTGACCTCCCCAGGGACCCTGAATGTGCTGGTGAAGAGACTGTAGCAGCAGGAGCCATGTAGAAAGACAGTCTGGTCTCACACAGAGGAGCTCCACGTAGGAGCCCTACGTGGTGGGTCATGGCATCGCTGCTGGCCACATCTCTGGGGGAAAAGGCGAGTGAGCCTGGTCATTGTGGGAAGGCGTTTTGGGTTTATTTTGGAAATACCCGTCTCAGAACCTAATCTCACTGCCTGCTCACTGTGGCCTGTTGTTTATTTGCTTTTTTCGTATGATATAATTACTCTTTTGTAGTCCGAGCAGCCAAAGAGAGTGGGCATGTCTATGGCACTGTATTATTTGTCTTCCCAGCTGCCACAATTTCTGCTATCCAGACACGGGTAACAAAAAGATGTGCATAACTCCCTTCTCCTTGGTGCATCCTCTAAGGGGTAGTACAAACCCTGCTCTATTCTGCAAACTCAACAACGAGTCCTCCTTGCCTCTGCCCTCTGCTGTTATTTACTAATAAAGCCAAATTATGAACTGTAGCCCTTAGAGGCTCAAGAACTGATTGGGACTTCAGGACAGAGGGTGCAAGGCAAACAACATGAGCAGGTGGGAGTGAGTGCCAGCAGAGAGAAAATCCTGCTCCTAGGGTCACTCAGGTGGCTGATGGAAGATGGCAAGGTAGCCCCAGGCTCCTGTTCTCCCTGCTTTGTCCCAAAAAAAGTGCTCCTGTGCTTGTCTGGTGTCTATTGGTGCTGGCAGACTGTTGATGATCTTTCTCCTGAAGATAAGCGTCTTTCCTCATGAGGTTCACTGTTTTTGAAGAGCCCTTTTCGCTGCTAAAGGGACTCCTCATGCAGCCTTCCTGGGATTTCTCACTGGGGTCTGTCTGGTTTCCAGATCAGTTTTGCTGTCTGTGCCTGGAGGAAGGTTCTCCTTGCCATCCCCTTCTTCTACAAGTGACAGTCTCACCTCAAAGTCAGTCATAGAATCATTCAGGTTGGAAAATTGAGTCCAACCATCAACCCTACTCTACAAAGTTCTTCCCTACACCATATCCCCCAACACCACACCTAAACAACTCTTAAACACAGTGAGGGTTGGTGACTCAACCACCTCCCTGGGCAGCCTATTCCAGTGTCATGATTCTCAGCTGCTTGGGCCTCAAACATTTTGCCCCTGGAGTGTATCTCTTCCTATGTTGTGTTGGCCACTTATTTTAACGGACACATTTCCTGCTGTTGTTGCAACTCTGCTCTTGGGTGTTGTGATGACCTTTGGGCAGAGGGCTTCTGTTGCAGAAGAGGGTCTCTTCGTTGCCTCTTCAGTCTCTGGGTCACGGCAGTTCCCATTTCCCTGTCCTGCAGCTGTGCTGACTCTGCAGGGCTGAGAGGAGCAAAACAGAGTAAAATACAGGGGTAAAATAGATATCTTTTTAGTACTTGAAAAGAACAATTTCTTCCTAGATCTGTCTAGTGCCCGATCAAACCAGTGTCTGTTAGAAATACGGATCATAACTCATAAGTGACGGGAGCCGGTGTTCAGGGTCGCCACGTGATGTTTCTGAACACAGGACTCAAACAGGGACAGCTTCCCTCTTCTGCTGCTCTCTCAAGGATGGCCTCTTTTGAAAGAGGAATGGTTGTGCGGGGAGAGCTCATCCCATCGCTGCTCTATCTATCATAATAAAGGTTATTAAAAGCCTACGTGACCGGCCTGCGTATCCCTGCAGAGCGAATCCTCTCCTGCTCGCGAGACAGTCCTGCAAACTCTGCAGCATAAGCTTGATTTTATTAAATATTTGCTTGACCAGAAAGGCAAAGCAGAACAGGGTAAACACGCCGAAAGTAAATGTGAAATGACCTTTGTCCGTCATCTATCCAACGCCTGCGGCTGCCGCGGCAGGGAGGGCAGCGGGGGGTGAAGGTGATCATACAACGGCTTTGAATTTCTGGCTGCTGTGAGAATTTTGAAATATTTGGGGTGGCATAAAAGTGGTGGATGCTCTGCAAGCCCAGGCTTACCCTTTCCGCTATCAGATCTAATCAGCCTACAGGTCAAAAGATGACAGGATTTATTCTCTTTATTATTTCCTGAAGTAAATTTTTCAGTTCCACTGGCGTTAGCAGAGCTGCGAAGCCAGACCCGTGTCACTGCCACATCTTCCTCCTTGCTGGGATCTGCAAACAGATTTTTCCCTTGCCTCCTGCTTGCGCGGGGCCGGCTGTCATCACTTTTGCTCAGCTAGTTGCACCCCTGATTTCAGCAAAGTCACTCTGTGAGAGAGGTGACAGGACACTGGCCTGCAGGAGGGGTGCTGGGGTTTGAACAGCTTTGTGAAATTCTGATCTGGGTGTTAAGGAGGGATGGAGGGAGAAGAGACCTGTGTGCCTCAGCCTAGCCACCAGTAATAAGGGTTGTGTAGTTAGCACTCATCAAGGAGCTTGGATGATGAGACCTGAGCTGGTAGAAGTCCATCTCCCACATGCTTTGTGTGGCCATAAGGAGCCAAAGCTGCTCTTGGAATAGAAGCAGCCATGAAAAGGTGGAGGACCAGGGAGAAGATGGATGCATTGAGTAGGAAGATCCATTTTCATGGCACAAGGATAGGACTCGGTGATGCGCTTGCTGAATTACAGAAGCTGTTTGAACCCCATACTGCTCCCACCACCCTGGTTAAAAACTGGGAGATTTTAAAAGACTGAGTGGTGCAAGGAAGCCCCCTTCCCTCTCTTTGGAAAGTCACCAGGCTGGTCCCTGGGTTGTTTGTTTTCCTCCTTCATGGTCCTTTAGACTTGATTACTGTTAATAGTTAGGCACCCCTTTCTCCTTAGTCAACTGAGGTGCCCAGGGGAACTGTATCTCTCTTTAGGACAGTGTTTTCTTGGCTGTGCAGTGGGTGGAGAGCAGTCTTGTGGTGAGAGCCCAGGGGAGGGAGGAGACCGGGTGCTCAGTGTGCTCCGTGCTTGGCTGCATGCCTGTTGTAGATGTGGCTGTGAAGGTTGGCACACCACAACTCCTACGTCTGTACTCCAAGCTGGACTGGCATGAGGCAGCTTTGATCTGGAAGCCACAGAGAGCCTGTTCAAACAGGCCCATTCTGGACTGAGGTGTCCCTGAAAGGATGTTAATGTCGGACCAGAGCTGGCTTCTTCCTGGCAGACTACAAGGGCTGCAAAAGAGCTCAGCATCCATCTGGGCCTGTCCCTGTAGGCAGGTCCCTGACCTTCTCTAGGCTTCAGTCCTTCATCCAGAAGAGCAGGATAATAATCCTTCTCCTGTCCTGTCTCCTTAGATAGCAAATATTCAGTCAGGTCAAAGTTGGCAGTGCAAACAGCAATACTGCTCGATGTTTCTACCATGAACCTTCTGCGCTGCTCTGGCTTCCAGTGAATTTTTTGTGCTGCACCATGGGGCATGTGTGTGTGTAACGGAGAGTGAAAGGGTGCTGATTTATTATTATTATTATTATTATGCTGTGTGATTTCTGCTCTTTCTACCAGCATCTTTTCTTTCAGGAGGGCTCCCTTTGTGCTGGTTTTAAGTAGAGAGCTCAGAGACGAGAAAGGGAGGATTAGCAATTAAATACGCTCTGATGATGGCATGGTTGTGAAGGAGGGAGGAGGAAGGAATACTCCATAGTAATGTACTTTTGTTTTCTTTTCTCTTTGCTTGTAGGGCAAAATCTGCCAGGGAATTGGTGTTTTGAAGACTCTTACAGCTTTTAATCCTCGTTCCCTTGGGAATACAAACCTTTGTAATCATGTCACCGGCCATGTGGAAATGGACTTGCCTGGTTTCTCACCTCCTACTATCCACCACAGTGTCGCCTCTTGGCAGGCAGCAGCCACTCCACCCAAAGAGGCCCTTCATCACTTTCACTGGAGACCAAGCAGAGGGGAACTTCAACCACTTGGTGGTTGATGAAAGGACTGGGCACATTTACTTGGGAGCTGTCAACAGGATCTACAAACTCTCCAGTGACCTGAAGGTCCTGGTGACCCATCAGACTGGTCCTGATGAAGATAATCCCAAGTGTTATCCTCCCAGGATAGTCCAAACCTGCAATGAACCCTTGACGCCCACTAATAACATAAACAAAATGCTCCTCATAGACTACAAGGAGAATCGATTGATAGCCTGTGGGAGTCTTTACCAGGGCATCTGCAAGCTTTTGAGGCTGGATGACCTCTTCAAGCTGGGGGAGCCCTTCCACAAGAAGGAGCATTATCTCTCTGGGGTGAATGAGAGTGGCTCTGTTTTTGGAGTCATTGTTTCTTACAGCAACATGGATGACAAATTGTTCATTGCCACTGCCGTGGATGGCAAACCTGAGTATTTCCCCACTATTTCCAGCAGAAAGCTCACCAAGAACTCCGAGGCAGATGGGATGTTTGCGTATGTCTTTCATGATGAGTTTGTGGCCTCTATGATCAAGATCCCCTCAGACACCTTTACCATCATCCCTGACTTCGATATCTACTACATTTATGGCTTCAGCAGTGGTAACTTTGTCTATTTCCTAACTCTACAGCCTGAGATGATCTCACCACCTGGGTCAACCACAAAGGAGCAGGTTTATACCTCCAAGCTGGTCCGGCTTTGTAAGGAGGACACAGCCTTTAACTCCTATGTTGAGGTGCCCATTGGCTGTGAGAAGAACGGGGTGGAGTACCGGTTGCTCCAGGCAGCCTACTTATCTAAGGCTGGAGCCATCTTAGCGCGGTCTTTGGGTGTTGGCCCTGAGGATGATATCCTGTTCACAGTCTTCTCCAAGGGGCAGAAAAGGAAGATGAAGTCCTTGGATGAGTCCGCTCTTTGCATCTTTGTCCTGAAGAAGATCAACGATCGCATCAAGGACAGACTGCAGTCCTGCTACAGGGGAGAGGGGACGTTAGATCTGGCCTGGCTCAAAGTCAAGGACATTCCCTGTAGCAGTGCGGTAAGTGAAGACCCTAAGCACCCAACCTTGACCTCCTCGTGTGCTCACAGATCTTAGGTCAACGATTAGAGCAGGGACCAAGGAACTGAGACTGCCTCGTCCCAATCCTGGCTCTGCCTGCATCCAAACACCAGTTCATTTATTCATATTTAACCAGTTCATGCCTCAGTTTGCTCATGGAAGAGCTGAGGAAGGTCATCACTTTCTGACCTCCCCAGCCATGTTATGTTTGCTGCTGAACTAAGCCAAGAGGCCTTGAAATCTTTAGGAGGAATTGACCTGTTGTTGCTGTTATCTCACTGTTCAATTCATTAGGGGTGGAGTCATGCTCCTTGTGCAGTCTTGGCTCAAACCTAAACTGAAATAGGACCTAGATAAAGTCGAAGGCTGGTTTCTGTGTCTGCTGGTGTAATTTTATTTCCCTGAGCTGGAGTCAGAGCAGGATTTGTTCAGGGAGCTTTGTGAACCCAGGGCTTCATTTCTTCTAGGGCTGAGGAGCACTGGTCATTAACCATCAAAGTCCCTCATCTTCCAGTTGCCAGCCAGCTCTGTGCTGTCTCTGTGCTGAAAAATTAAGGCCTGGCTAGAGATCAAGGATTAAATGCTGCGAGTTTTAAGGGCAGGATTGGGGAAGAGGCTGGTCTACCTGACCTACAAATGGTCTAAAGAAATTGCCTTAGTTTATTCCATCGGTTCAGTAAAGTGTCACTGCAGAAGTCTGCGTCAGCCCCACCAGTATGTGGCTGGCTTTGATACCACGCACAGAAATCAGCATTACAGCCAGCACTGCACCCAGGCTGCTGTAATAGCTGCCTCTCCGGGCTTTGATTTCCTGCCTTAATTAGCTCTTTCAAGTGAGAGGCAAGTTCAAGCCTGAGCAAAGGGAATACGGAGAAGTGCCAGAGCGCTTTCCTGCCCCGTAATCTCAAGGCAGAGTCAGGGCTTGGGATGTGGGATTGCTCCGGCTTTCCTTTCGTACTCACGCCTTCTTTGCTGGGGGATCCCTGCTGCTGTTCCAAGACGGACCAAGAGGAATGCAGGTGGAAATTTAATTGTAGGGAGACTTATCCTGCCTTACCCTTCCCTAATTGCCCTTTACACCAGTGCCCACAGCATCGGTGCTTGACCTTACCCTGCTCTCATGCTCCCATGCGGAACCTGCGGAGGGACAAGCCCTTCATTTCAGTTGGGATCTCTTCTGCCCAGACCTGCAAAGCTCCCCGTGGACTATTGCACAGGGAGAAAGGCTGTGCCCAAATCTGGCTTTGATTTTTTTTTTTTTTTTGTTTAGCCTCGAGGCCTCTGCACATTCAAAGAGCTGCCTTTAGATTTAAGCTGGGAGCTTCCCACTGGAGTTACTTTCCTGGGCAGTTAAGCCTCTCCATGCATTTGCAAATCTGCACTGCTTGTGCTCCGTGCTAACACTTGCAATACTAGACCTCAAATCAGGAGTTTTGAAAACTGTTTGAAGCCACCTGGCTTCACTGGCTTTGGACAGAAGCAAAAAGGAGAACAGGTTTCTTGTGTACCTTGGGGTGAGTCCTAGACCAAGAAGCCTGACATATCTGTTCAGGTCCAGAGGAGTCCACAAAGATGATCAGAGGTCTGAAGCACTTATGCTATGAAGACAGGCTGAGAGAGTTGGGGTTGTTCAGCCTGGAGAACAGAAGGCTCCAGGGGGACCTTAAAGCCCCTTCCAGTACCTAAAAGGAGCCTATAGGAGAGATGGGGAGGGAATCTTGATTGGAGAGTGGTGCAATAGGATGAAGGGTAATGGTTTTAAACTGAAAGAGGGGAGATTTAGATGAGATATTAGGACGAAATTCTTTGCTGTGAGGGTGGTGAGACGCTGGCTCATGTTGCCCAGAGAAGCTGTGGCTGCCCCATCCTCGGAGATGTTCAAGGCCAGGCTGGATGGGGCTTTGAGCAACCTGGTCTGGTGGGAGGTGTCCCTGCCCATGTCAGGGGGGTCGGAACTGGATGATCTTTAAGGTCCTCTCCAACCCAAACCATTTGATGATTCTATGATCTGACTGAATTTGGAGGTACAGGACCGCAGAGGTTGGGGAGAGGGCAAGGAGCCAGCGACCAGGTGACACAGTGGGAGAAACTGTTAGAGCATATTTGTGACTGCATTTCTTCACTGTGAATCAGAGCTGCTAATGCTCTCAGCTGGAGAGAGAGCCTGGAGATCCTTGAAGAAAAAACAGGAGTCTGAAAAGTGTTAACTAAGTGGGCTGTCCTCTCCTTAAATGAGTCTACTTAGAGCTGCTGGCAAGCCCTGTCTGAGATCAGCTGTGCTGCCCGAGGGAAGAGGTATTAGTGACTTGGCTGCTGTAAGGGTTGCAGAGTCCAGCCGCTAAGCTTGGAAAATATTCGACGGTTGGTGAAGTATTTTGGAGCCTGGATATGTGTCTGTGAGGGCCTTGTCTCCTTTGCTGATGTCCTGCTCGCCAGCCATCCACCAGCACTGCTGCTCTGCCTCTTAGCACGTGTATTTGAAGCAGCTCTAAAACCAATTACAGAGCCATCAGTGAGGCTTTCCCTCGTTTTGTGTGGATGTCACCTATTTCTCTGCTGATGCAAATAGAGGCTTAACCTGCCTGTGATCAAGGCTGGACCTGAGCTTTAGCTCTGCTGCTGAAATCCTGCGTGTGACCAGATACAGCTGATGCGCCTGGCATTGAGCAGATGGGTAGAGATGAGCTGTGGGAAGCCCTCATTGCAGAGAAACACTGTTAGAAGAAATATTCCAGCCCTTCTCTGTGGTATTAACTGTAAGACCATGGATTATGCAGCTGAGCTCCCTGCATGTTCTCACATCTTGGTGCGTGGTCAGGCCTGGCTTTTGGAAACAAATATTTTTTCTAATAGAGTGGTAACTGACTCAAAGGAGACCCACATGTTAGGATGCTCCTCTTCCTGCCTTGGTGTAATGCTTGTTCAAGGCCACTTCAGGGCAGGAGAAGTCTCTTGGGGACCATTCCCAGCACATGTTTCCTAACCTGCAATATAATGCCCAGAGAAGTGGTGGAATCGCCTTCCCTGGAGGTATTTCGAAGATGGGTAGATGTGATGCTGAGGGACACGGGTTAGTGATGGTTTTTGTCAGCGTTAGGTTGATGGTTGGACTCGATGATCTGAAAGGTCCCTTCCAAGCTAGACAACTCTATGATTCTATAGTAACTACATGGATGTGGGGGGAATGGTCCACTTGGATGGAATAGTACAGAGCAAAGTCTGCAGCTTCTCTGGTCAGGCAGCTTTGCTGGTGCAGCTGGAGCTTGGAAAGCTGAGGTCAGGTAGGACCTGGCAGCAAGCTGGTCTGGACATGCCTGGTCTCCTGGTCAACATATGGCTGGAGGTGCTGGGTCTCCAGATGTCCTAGAGACTTGTCCTGCTTTGGTTTGCAAACCCGATGTGAAGGCAAAGGCCTGAGACACAACTGTGTAATGAGCCTGTGCCTCTCTCGTTCCACACACACGTGCGCACGGCAGATTTCAGCAGCTCGATAGAAGAATTTCCAGAATGGCAAATATAAAAGAGCAGAGATGAATAGATCAATGTGCATTCCTCCCCTGTCCCCGTGTTATAGGTGTCCTATTAGTCTTCAGCATAAATCAGGAAAAAATGATGGATTTTTATGTCTGGGCAGTTGATTTGCAAGTTGGTGATGTTCACTCAGGTGATGAACAGTTCTATGTAATACTTTTCTGGTTTCCCTTGCTGCAAATACAGGATAATAGCTTATATTTAAATCGTACACTTGACCCCAGATGCTTAGAAATTCATATAATCAGAGAAAAATGAAGCTGGTTAAAAAAATGAGTCTTATGAGGTCATCTGATTTGCCCTTCTGCCCTACTTATAACATTTCTGACAGATGTTTGTCTCACCTGTTCTTAACCTCCAGCGATGGAGATTCCTCCCTCTCCCTACATGATCTGTCTTTGCTGCTAGGAAGCTTTCCCTCGTGTCTAATCTAAATCCCCTTTCCTGATACTGAAGGCATTCCTACTTAAACAACCACAGAGAGCAACTTCATCCCCTTTGGCTACCGAGCAAGGGCATTGTGTGTCACCAAAACGTGACCCCTTCTGTGGTGCATCAACGTAGGGAGCAGAGGGAGCGAGGCTGTATGGACATGCTGGGTGTTGGCAGAAAGAAGGGCTGTTCTGGAGGGTAAAAAATAGGCTTCTTAAGCCAGAAAACAACATTCACGTTGGATAAAAAAGGTCCTGGTTTAAACATGCTTTGTAAACTTGGTAATTAAACTGTCGATACGGATGGGAAATGCTGGATTTCTTTTAAAAAAAGGCAGTTTGGGAGGAGGACGGAGATGTAAATGGGCCATTTCGGTACAGGACTTGATCACGGGGGGATTTGTTGATTTTCATTACTATGGAATAGGTTTAACAATAGGTGCATTTTGAAGCCCTGTGACAATTGCATTACTGGGATACTCAGTAGTGGAGGCAGGGGAGCCTTCCCCTCCACCTTGGGGACCAAGCAGGTGAACTGTGTGGGACATACAAGCACGGATGAAGAAGAGGAGGGTACTGGAGAGTGAGCTCAAAGCAGCAGGAGGGTTCCAGGGCTTGCTGGGGAGATGCAAGAGGAATGGGGATCCTTGCTGGGGACTTGGCTTGCAACGAAGTCCCAGAGATGGTGTGTTCATAGAACCATAGAATCATAGAATGCTTAGAGGTGGAAGGGACCTTAAAGATCACCTAGTTCCAACCCCCCTGCCGTGGGCAGGGACACCTCCCACTAGAGCAGGTTGCTCAAAGCCCCATCCATCAGTGGCACATGATCCCGGCTGCCAGCTTAGGAGCTGGTGGCAAACCTGGGCTGCTTTCCTGGGAGATCCTGGTCTCCTCCTCAGCCTGATCTTCCTCACAGCATCACCTGCTGCTCTGCAGCCTAAGAGACTCCAGTCCCTGCAATGAAGTGGTGTCACCTCCATCGCTGTAGCTTTTTCCCGGATACACAGTGCAAATATCTGTCCAAGATAATCAAAGTGTCTGTCCCCAAATATTGCCTGGCTTCTGCCTTTTGCCGGTATTTTCTTTTCCTTTTGGCAGGAAATGGAGTTTGACTGTTTAAATTACTGTATTCAATCTCTTCCTGTTTTTCATGGCAGCGCTGTCACTTGGGGGAGAAAAGAAGTGTTTTCAAAGCTGACCAGCCAACAATAGGCCTTGCTGTAAAGAGCTGGGCAATATTTTTCCAACACTTTTCTATCAGAGGGCAGGCGAGGTGGGAGTTTGGGACCTGAGTCATTGTCTGACGAGTGATTTGGCTATAAAGGCTTCCTGTGCTTCTGATGCTTCAAGGCACACCTATAAGTCAGCAGCTCCCCAAAACATCTTTGCACTTAGCAGTGCCTAGATCCCTGAAAGACCTAGATCTCCTCCATACATCTGTTCCTCCAGGGGACTCCACTCTTCTACTCTCTCTGCCTTCCCTGCATCCTCCCTGCCCATCCTAGATGCTTGATGCCCACCAAGCAAGCACTGTCATACTCATGGGGTTTTGCTGAATGTAGGAGGAGGTTGTGGAGGGCATATTGCTGATTAGTCCTTCCATGGATGGCTGTCAGGTGTGTCTGGATGCCAGTTGGGTGCACAGGTATTTTGCTTTGGTGGCATGAACAGGGTGAATGCTGCTTGGCCCTTGGGACTGATCCATGGACTTTCTTCCACTCCATGCCACCAGGTTAGGAAGGGCGATTTATAGCTCGGGTGGCAGAAGGTCTTTGTGCATGGTATGGGTCAGTCAATTTGACTCCTGGTGAGGCCACTGTTAGTGACAGAGCAGCCACAGTTTTCCTATAAACAGCCTATTTAATGATTTTCCACTTCCTCCCAGAGCTTGCATTTGTCATCACTGGTGTTAATAGGACACAGGTCTGATGAAGCACATCTGAGACACCAAAATGAGGAGCAGTATTACACCTGTTTTACAGGAGGGTTGGCTAAGGCACAGTAAAACATAACTTTCAGCAGCATTGCAGCTCAGGGACTCTTGGATCTTAGTTCTGTGCTCTGTGTTCCCAGCTGTTGTGGGAAGAGGGGATATCATCCTTGGTACTGTGTTCCTCTCTAGCACGGTGTACAGAAAACCAGAATCATTTAGAAAGAAGGACATGGGCTGGAGCTGCTGGAAAGAAGGGGCATTTCAAGGAAAAAAAACCCCTTTACAAACTAAAAAGCAGGAATTGTCATCTCTGAATGTCATTTTGCCCATTATTTTCCCTTAAAAGGGAAAGATCGGGGTGAAAGGGAGTGTTAACTTCTGCTTAGCCCTTGGGAAGGGGAATGCACAGGAGGAGGTCCATGTGATACTGCTGCTTTGACATTTTGCACACCCAGCCCCTGCCCGTTTCTCCCGACTGGCTTGGCCGGTACCCGAGCCTGCCGTTTTCCCAGGGGAATGACTCACGGTCACAGGAACGAGCTATCGGTTTCCTTAGACCTCGTAGTGCCACCGCTTGTCCATCGGGCTATCCCAAGTACATCTCTGCGGGGGTCAACGCCGCTCCTGCTCGGACAATAAGGCTTTTTGTTCACCTCTACTGGACAGACCGTGCGCCAGAGTGTTGTGTACATGTCTTTACTCCAAATTATACAGGCTCCTGTTTCTGATCCGAAGGGCTCATGGTCAGCTGAGGTCAGTTCTTGGTCAACTTTTAACACTGCTGTCCTCTTCTTTCTCTGAAGACGCGAGCAAGAGCGGGAACACAAAAATAAAAAGAGAGGCTGCAGTTTGTGCAGAGGCAGTAGCCTCAGGAATAGGGTAATGCCTCTCTGGGAATGCTCACTGGAGACTCGGAGACGGAGCAAACAGGCTCATTGCTGCCAGATCTGTATTTGTATAATTGGTCACATCAGTTTGTGTTGGATGGGAGCGCGTGTGCACGTGTGCGGAGCGTGTTGTCGGAGGGACTTGCTGAGCCCAGCAACTTTGATAAGAGGTGACAAGCGTCCCCTTGCTGAGGCTGGGAGCTGGAGTGGATGGAGGGCTTAACTGGGGAGAAAATACGGATGAGGGACAAGGGACTGGTTTAGGGTTTCTTCAGCTGAGCTGTGATTTGCAGATCTCCCCCCACGCACCTTCCCACTCCTCATTTCTCCATCTCCAGCAGGCCTGACCATCATCTCCACTGCAAAGCTGGCTGTGCTCCGGGATGAAAGACACTTCATCAGAGAGAAATGTCATATTATCTTGCTACATGGCACAGCTCAGGCGAAAGCAGAGCAGGAAGCTCTCTCCAGGGACGTGGCTGGTATTTCTCATGATTATTGTCAGTGGTGGAAGTGACCAGAGATGTCTGGGGCCATGCTCCTCAGGCTAATGGAGAGCAGCTGAGTTCAAATCTCCACTGCTCCGAGCAAGGTCCTGGCCCCTCTGTAACTGGAATTAGGAAAGTCTCCCCACTTCTTCCTCTGTGAGATGACCAGAAGGCTCATTAACTAATTAGCACTAATTCATTGTTTCGGATGTCTAGTGTTCATGCTAGGGACATTTGGGGTTGGGGTCTAATGGAGTTGCAGGAATAAGACCCTCCTGGCTTTTCCACTGATGTAGGTGCCTATGGCTGAGCAGTGCCAGGTGAGCACTACAGGACTTCTCCATCATCTGCTGGAGCTCCCAGTTCAGCCTGGGTATAGCTGCTGGCAACATCCCAGTCCTCTGGACATCCTCAAAAGCTCATTCAGGTGGGCATGCATATGCTAACCTGGTGACAGCTCCTTTGCAGGGGCTTTTCAGGCACCACATGGGTTCATCTTAACTTCTTCCTTGCTAGCAGTCCTTCCCCCCATGTGCCACCTCTCTGCTTTCAGCCAGCAGGGATAAGGACACTTACCTGCCTCTGTAAAGTGCTCTGCACTCCAGGCAGGAAAAAAAAAATGTGGCTTTGGAGCCCCTGGGGGAGAGAAGAACAAAAACTCTTAAAACACCTACATCAACTGAAGCTTGCACTCGAGGGCTGTAAACCCGGGCCTAATTGCATGGAGAGGATGATTTGAGGCATTAAGTATGTTCCTCGGTATTAAACACCTGTCCTTGAAAGGATACTTCCAGATCCGTGTGCATGCAGAAATAATGCTGGCGGTAATTAATTACTTTCTTATCACGCCCCCACCCTGCAACCTCTCCAAAACCCACATTGTTTGTCCTGGGGGGTTTGGGGTGGGGGAAGCACGTTATGGGAAAAAACCTCCTTCTCAAACCCATTTATTTACTTCCCAAGCATAAAGCAAGAGGGAACCCTATGCCTTTAAGTGGCTGGGTGCCAAGCCCGTGCACGCAGTGCTCTTCTCTCCCGGCTCCTCGGGTCTGGTTGACCCCGCTCACACAAAATGTTCCTTGAGGACGGAGCAGAGGCCAAGACTGCCGAGTTGCTGCTGTGTCTGAGATTATTTCAGGCACAGTTCCCCTCCCCCTAGCAGCAGTCCCATCTCTGGACCACGCTGGCTCTGCCTGTGCAGCTCAGCATCTCTCAGCATCAGCCCCAGGTTCTGGTGGTCCCCCAGTAGCTGCTTCTGCAGGTGAGCGAGGTGGAAGCTTCTCCATCACTGCTTGCGCCTTTTGCCTGTGCTTCTTGCCACATGGACAATTAGATGTGTTTCTGGGAACTGGTCTTTGCCGCTTCCCCTGCCAACGACTCAGGCTGTTTTCTTCTGTGGTTGAGCCCTGTGGTCGCCCGTGGCTCAGCCTCGCATTTTTGGAGGGCTCCGTGTGATCTCCTCGCATTCACTTCCACGCCGGGAGATGGGCT
This sequence comes from Tringa tobata, assembly GCA_033628505.1. Classification (NCBI taxonomy): domain Eukaryota; kingdom Metazoa; phylum Chordata; class Aves; order Charadriiformes; family Scolopacidae; genus Tringa; species Tringa tobata. The sequence continues at coordinate 981,132 of JAHREE010000302.1, read as the reverse complement.
ACTTCGCAAACCTGACCTCGTATTGCCTCGCCAGGAGGTTGCCTCGCGGGCCAAGGGGAAGACTTGTGCAACAGTTGGGGTTTTTTCTTTGTTTTAAAAAAAAAAAAAAAAAAGAAAGAAAGAAAAGAAGCAAACAAACCCCAGCCATCCTGGAAGGGCCAGAAGCGAAGTGATTCCAGCTCCCTCCGTGAGGCCGATGCTATTTAAAGCACCTCCGGGCTGGGGGCAGCTCGTACAATAACCGTTCTGTTGAGGAGGGGGTCGAGGGTGTGCTGGGTTCAGCGTTGCCTTCTGGGCCAAACCCTGCGCAGACCCTTCCTCGCTCGCCTGATGCAAGTGTAGCTGCCGGGGTGAAAAACAGTGCAGGGTCTGTCTTAGTACTTGGAGAGTCGGCGAAGTTGTTTAGCCTCTGGGAATGAACTGATGCACACGTCTGTTTTTATTTTATATTCCAGCACGCACACAACATAGGACTTTTTTTTTTTTTTTTCCACTGAATTAAGTATGTTTCTCTACTTATCTAACTGCATGGAAACATGGGTCACTATTATACTGGGTAGAATTAATTCAGGTGCTGGAAGCGTCCATCCTGAAAACTGTCTGGTTTGAAGATGGGGACGAGAAAAGCCATTGTCCCTACAGAGAGATGTCCAAGCCTTTGACCGTATTTCTGCCCCAGACACTCCCAGCCCGGCATCTGCATGATTGTGCTAGTGTGGGATATGGTTTTGCTGCAGGTTTTCAGAAGAGGTGGTTTATTAGTGCTGGCCCAGTCTTTGGGTAACGCGAGAACGGCTTCTGGGACAAAACATGGTGTTCGCAGAGCCAGCCTGGACCTGGGACCTTGGACCTATGTCCAAGTTCAGGATAGAGCTGGGGACCTGGGTGTCCTGCACACATCTACCCCCAAACTATCCTTCTCTTCAGCTCTGCTTCATTGCACAGACAATCGTCAGTAAGTGGGTGAATGTGGCTGGCTGAAATGCAGACCTTTGTCGCATCTTTCTCCTGTGGAGAACTGCACAATACATAGGACCTAACCTCTTCCCTGTGCCACCAACACCTAGTTGCTTCAACTTAGGAGCTAGTAAACATTGCAGCCCCAATGTTCACTGCTTTATGGTGTAGATTCTGATAATATTTGAAATATTTAAAGAAATACTTGAAACACAGGAAGGGCAAGACACCTAGATACGCATGCAGAAGAACCACCGCAGAGAGGCAAGAGACCTCTGTTCCCTCTATGCAGTATTGGAGCTGGCATAGCTGATGGAGCATGTGGGTGACATTAGATCAGTAGGAACAACATCGTATTTTCCCTGTTTCAATGTCATTACCCCGCCGTTGTCAGTGTTCCAAAATATAATAGGATTTGTTCAGCTGATTTATCCTGTAAACAAGCGATATTAGCCAGGCGCGTATTTAGACACAGGGAGAGAGAGAGTGGGAGAGGCAGAGTGAGGGAGCGTGGAGGAGGGAATAATAAAAATGTACTCTTCCTAATGAGGGAATGACCCAGCACTTAGGGATGGGTTGGGGCTATTGGTGGGGATCCTGCGCCAAGAAACACAGGGCTGTGACTGTGATGATGTCCCTGCCCCTGAGGGCTGCCCGCAGCCTCGTCCCGTTTTCAGAGGCAGGAGGAGTTCGAGCTTAATGGCTTGAGTGAATTTATACTCGGCTGACACGAGTGCCCTGAATTCCTCAAGTACCCCAGATCTGCACAGATAGAGGCAGCAAGTGGGGAGGTACTTCTTTTCAGGGCTCGAATGCTTTAGTTTGTTGTTTAAACTGATAACTTTCGTCTAAGGCTTCTTTAAATTCATTTTCTGCGAGATGGTAGGACCAGACACGACTTGGTTCTCCCTGATATATCTGCAGAGCCCTGGAGCTCAGCACAACTCTTGAGGCTATGAGGATGATCAGGGGACTAGAACACCTCTTTGATGGGGAAAGGCTGAGGGACTGAGGGTTTTTTTACTCTGGAGAAGAGAAGACTAAGGGGTCTTATGAACGATGCTTATAAATACTTAAAAGGTGGGTGTCAGGAGGATGGGGCCAGTCTTTTCTCAGTGGTGCCCAGTGACAGGACAAGAGGTAAAAGGGAAAAAATTGAACATAGAATCATAGAATGGTTTGGGTTGGAAGGGACCTTAAAGATCATCCAGTTCCAACCCCCCTGCCCCAGACAGAGACACTTTCCACTAGACCAGATTACTCAAAGCCCCATTCAACCTGGCCTGTAATGCTTCCAAGGATGGGGCACCCACAACTTCTCTGGGCAACTTGTTCCCGTGTCTCACATTCCTCACAGTAAAGAATTTCTTCCCTAATATCT
>JAHREE010000302.1:911516-973938 GCA_033628505.1 Tringa tobata | reverse complement strand
GGTGTGCTAGTGCTGAGATTTGGAATTGTAATGCCAGAAATTTTTGGGGGTGTGTGGAAAAGACATATGCAAAAGGGGGATTTGGTTGACACAGTGATGGTGTTTCCCATCTCTGGAGGTGTTCAAGACCAGGCTGGATGGGGCTTTGAGCAACCTGGTCTGGTGGGAGGTGTCCCTGCCCATGGCAGGGGAGGTTGGGACTGGATGATCTTTAAGGTCCCTTCCAATTCTAACCATTCTGTGATTCTATATAGGATATGAAGACCTCCATAAATGGGAGTGTTTGTACTGCCTCGGTCTCTGCATTGCTTCTGGAGGTACTGGCCCTCTTCCCTGCCTATATTGTACTCTCGGGGTCTAACCAAGGCACTTGAAATATCACTGAAGTTAAAATTTCCAAACACGGAGAGTGTAAATATCCCTCTGAAAAATATTGCCAGGTATCTGAGTCTGTTCTGCACCTTGCCTTGTTTATCTTGACATAGTGTGACTGTTTCTTCTGGCAGATGCTTGGAGGTGAAGTTGACATAGGAGCTGAGGGATATGGTGAAGCTGGGATCAGTACACCATCTGCCAGTAACACAGATTCATTAACCTGCTGGTGTTTCAGGCTGGATCATAGAATCAGAGAATGATTTGGGGTGGAAGGGACCTTAAAAATCATCTAGTTTTAACCTCCCTGCCAGGGAAGGAGCCGGGATGCTTCCACTAGGCCAGGTTGCTCAAAGCCCCACCCAACCTTAATTGAACCTTCACTTGTAGTGGTAGAAGGGTCTTCTATGCAAGTGCCCAAGAAGCAAGAATGTTGTTTTGCTGAGGATGGTTTTGCACACTTGTTATCTATGAGGTGCTTCTCTGGATAGTCAGTCTCGGACTTTCCTTCACAGGGGCATGAACTGTTTCTCTCTGATAGCCCAGTGCTGCTTCCAGAGCAGAAATGCTGCTGCTGACCAGTCCCACGCCAGTAGTACAGCAATGTGCATAGCGAAGGTGGAAACAAGAGTTTGAGAACAAACCATGGGCTGAAAAGCATTGCAGTTGCTGCTCACTAGCTCTGTGGCTGTGACACGGGGTCAGCAGACCCTGAAAGCTGTGGTCTGCATCTCCAGGGTCTGCAGCATGAAATAAGAAAAGCAAACTTAACTGCCAGGATTGCTTAAATTGTTGCAATTTAGAAAATCTAGAAAATTTTTAGGGGTACGTCGTATGTATCTTATGCCACACTAATCATTCAGAAAGTTGGGACTTAGAGGATGGTAAATTTATAGCAACAACTACTTCTCACTAATAATCAACCTTTTGCTGAGCAAAAGGCCTGAAGACTAAAGAAACCTGTTGCTCTCTGTAAGAAAGGCAGCCTCCTCTTCAGGAAATTGCAAATTTTACGACGTGGAGGTACATGGTGTAGACTGTTGGGAAGCCTTATGCTCGCAGTACAGCAGGAACATAAATGTGGGCATAAAAAGTCTGTACTACATTAAGATTCTGCAGTGCTCTGGAAACTTGACACCAGTCCTTGAACTGATGCTTAAACTACAGACCTAAAAACCAAATGCCTGCACCAGATCTACTCAATTTGAGCAACTCCCCCCCCCACCCCACCCCCCACCTTGTTCCTGCGTTCCTGAATTATGTTTGAATGAACACCTCTTAGCATAGTGGGTGCAATTTCCCTGTAATTGGTAAAGTTACTGTAACTGCACTGTCATTTGTATATGGTGACATGTAATTGCATGGTAACCATTGCTGTGGTTGCACAAGTGAAAAGCAGCGTGCAATTATAATGTATTTCCAAATGCTGGCTCTTTATCCAGCTTCCATTATATCACAGAGCACCCTGGGGACACGGTACTGGATATTTTTGTGTGCCATCAGACTGCGGACTAACTGCTGAAGAGCGGGTTGGTTGGTGATCTGTGCTATCTTGGGTTGGTGGCCCAGGGTTCCCATCTTTCTGTCCACAAAATTTCCCTGTGGCTTTGAATTGCAGATGGCAAAGGCTGTTGATACTTACTGGGTGAGCCTGCAGCCTTCTCCTGACCCCTCTCAGGAATGCATGTGATGGGGAGGGCAGCAACAGACATCAAATTATGTGAATGACGTGGCACGAGGTAAAAGTCAAAGTGGTTGCCTCCATCCTGTACAAGGACCTCATAGCTAGACACAGCTAGACTGAAATTTGCTGTTTCTGCCAAAGTTCACAGCACAGATCACAGGGAGAAGGTCAGATGAACCAAAGTCCACTGGTCCCAGAAGAGTCAGAAAAGAGTCTGGGAGGCAGAGAAAATCCAGCTTAAGAAAGGCAAAGTATTAATGCCAGGGGTAGGGCAAACCAGCATCCAACCAGAAGTGCACCAGGCAGTGAAGCCCATGCTGATACCGTCAAGAAGGCACGCACAGGCAAACAGGAGAAACACAAGCCTTGGCTACCTCACTGCTGCTGTTGGAGTTTAAAGACCTGTGGTTTGCAGGGAGATGGTTTCCACCATTCTCAGCTCCGCTGGGTGGAGATTTATGGTTCACCCCTGCACCAGGTGATCTAGACCCTAAATTTTCCAGCTTGTGTCTCTTCAGGTACCGTTAAGTTCTTGGTGACAGATTTTCCTAGGGCTTCCATATCTGAGGATTTTTAAATCTCCTATTGAGTAGGATCCATGCTCACCCTCACCTCACTCAATCCTTGCAGTCAGAAAGGAAAGAACATCTTGCAGTCAGGTGATGGAAAAGACCTTGGATGTCTCCTTGCAAAGACTCAAATGCATATTACTGTTGATTTCTTATTGCTGTTGGCTCCCTGGCCCTGCTGGCAGCACAGACAGCCGTAATGTATGCGTTCCCTCCATCGTCTGGTGTAGCCAAGCCTGAGATAACAAGAGTGAGAAGCCAAGTACCTGCCACCGTATGAAGACAGGGCTGTTAGGTATTAGCTGTAAATCAAAGGCGAGACTTGGCCGTTGGGACAGCCTTTATCCCCAGTGAGTCTGTGGAATTGCTTTGGAGCCTGCTGAGATATTTGGAAAAAAGGCCCCGGTGCCTTGATTAGGGAGGAAGATTTTACCGGAGTGAAAGCAAGGAGGAACGGAGGGATGGCTAATCCTTTATCGAAGCTTTTCCCAAAATATGGATTAGGCTGCATTTGATTATCAGGGGCTGTTTCGGAGCAAAATAGCGAAAGCAGATGTTTAAGGGACAATTGTGGTTTATTATGAGCACTGTTTGTACTGGCTCCCTAATATTTGGTGCTTCAGCCCTCTGTGCAATGCCAAAGTGCTCGCTTCTGCTGGGGAATCGGATGAGGATGGGGAAGGAGGTGCTGTAATCAGAGCTCTAACCCTTCTGCTGAGTTTGGGGGTTTTTGGGGCTCAGCGAATCCCTAAGGGACTGAGCCAGCACCAGCCTTGTAAAACCATCCTCTCCAGGAGGGCTTGGATGTGTTAATTATTTACTTGATAGGCTTAATCCTGGAGAAGGCAAACGCCTGCCAGAATCCTCCTGTAAATCAGGCCTATTCTTTTGCACATCCTTCTTATTTCACTGGTGAATGTGACACTTGGCCACAGTGTCACGGCTGCAGATGAACCCCCCCTGGTTGCCCGTGCGGGGAGTAGTGGCAAGAGCAGACTGTAGCCTCTCACCAGCTGGCTCCCCCCCTGCACATCAGCCCAAGGTGGAGAGGCAGCTGGTAGGACTCAGGAGGGCATTTAAGCCCTGGGAGCTGCCAATCATTCTCACATGAAGATATTTCGGATATGTAGAGCACCTTATAAACCCGTGTTTAGCAGCTTTCCTGGGGCAGAGGGGCGGTGAGCAATATTCCCTCTTCCACAGGTGGGAACCTGGTGTGGGATGATGAACTGATTGACTCCAGTCCAACATCTCAACCTCAAGACTCCACCTCGCCCCTCTCCCCCTTCCCTTCCGAGACACCTACAGATTCACAGTGCCGTGGATTTCTGGGTGAGATTTTAACTGCTCAGGATGCGAGAACTGCTGATCCTATTCCTGCCTCTTCAGATCTTCCCTTTGCCCCTCCCTGATATCCCAGCTGGTGCGGCGGCAGCGTTGCAAGCAGAGTGAATTCATGTCCTCACCTCCGCTTTCATTCTGGAAAGTCGTTAACGTGAAATTGCCGAGCAGAGAAGCTCCAGAGAGTTTAACGTGGCTACTTTATATTGCTGCTAGGAGTGTCTGGAATTGAAAATAAACCTGTGCTTGCAACTCCTGACCCTTTCATCATAAATCCAAACTTCCTTACGTGTTTCTCTTTGCTGAAGAAGATGACTGTATTTCTGTCTTTACAAAGGCATGTGTGCAGCTGAGAGCCACAGCTGCACAGAAGCCGGGTGATGTTTATATGTAGGTTTTTCGCTTGCTGGCAATTTTTTGCAGATGATCCCCAGAGGAAATAACCCAAATGTGTTAAACGAAAATAGTTTTCATGTGGTGCGTGGCTTGCTGGCCTTGCTCCTGTTTTCTTGGAGGATGGTTCTCCACATTACAAACCACAACTCTGCTATTGCTTCTCCGGCACCCACGCAACAGCCTGTGGGTGAACACCATGGCCTCATCTGCCCTCACACACCAGTTTGCATGTGTCAGAGGCTACAGTGTGCTGTGGTAGTCCTAGATCTCATCTGAACTGTGCCATGTAAGAGATTTCACTCTTCAGCCTTGCCCTGGTGCTTGGACCATAGAATCATAGACTGGTTTGGGTTGGAAGAGACCTTTAAAGGCCACCTAGTCCAACCCCCCAGCAATGAGCAGGGACGTCTTCAACCAGATGAGGTTGCTCAGAGCCCCGTCCAACCTGGCCTTGAACGTTTTCAGGGATGGGGCATCTACCACCTCTCTGGGCAACTTATGCCAGTGTTTTACCATCTTTTCAGCATAAAAGTTTTCTTTCTTATATCTAGTCTAATTCTTCCTTCTTTTAGTTTAAAACCATTACCCCTTGTCCTATCACAACAGGTGCTGCTAAAAAGTCTGTCCCCGTCTTTCTTATATGCCCTTCTTATGAGGATGTGTCCTCCTGTAAATAATCTTGGGGAAATAAAATGAAATAAGTGAGTTTAAAGTTAGTTTTGTGTCCACATGGGGGAAAATCATGGTATCAGCCCCATTAAGGGTGGGTCTGAGTTCAGCTGGAGCTGGGCCCAGCCTGATGGAGGAGGACCTAACCCTGTGGCAGTTGGGTTAATTAAGCCCCACAGGTGCTGCAGATCAGCCACAGGTTATTGTGTTTGATGCTGAGATCTCTGGGTCTATATCCTCTTAGGGTTTTGCAAGTAGATGAGGGTTTACTGGGGTTATGTGAGCTGTGATATACATCTACAGCAAACATATACTCTGGCTGACACATCCTGGCTGTTGATAGAGTGGGTTATGGAGAGCTCAGTGCTGTATCCTTACAGCCACACAGACTCAGATCTGCCTGGGAAGAAAATAAAAGTAGCTTATATCTCCCTGCAAAACAGGGAGATAGGCTGCTCCTGTCTGATATTCCAAGTTCTGGGTCATGCAGGAAGCCAGCCTGGTTGATTGCATGATGGGTCCTTTCTGGTCTCCAAGCGCTTCCGTGGGAGTAGTTGGTTTTGGCTGTGCTGCAGGGAGAGGATTGTGTGGGAGGCTGTGCTACACCAAGGAGGAGGCATCGGAGGAGACCATGCCAGCTCTGCTTGATTGCTGGCATTTCACTGCTTGTTGGTGTGATTTCCTGTGGTTTGACATGGAGTTTCATCCACTGGTAAGACTTCTTCTGGCCCTCTTAAGTTTTTTTTATCTTCTGGGTAGTGAAGAAAGCTGTTTCCCTTTTCCTATTTTCCTCTAAAACCATGGCAAAGCAGGGCTTTCTTCTCTTGCCCTTTTTTCTGTCGTTTGTGGAAGGTTTGGGAATTTCTTGCTTTCAGTCTGAGCTGATTCTCCTCTCAGCTTGTCAGGCCATCAGTTTGTGTGAGACACATACACAGTTTTATTGTTGCTTTGAAACACAGTTCATGTAAATTTGAGAGCTTAAAAGTTTCTGGTCAAACTAGGCCTGACTTCCAGACTTGGATTCTTCTTAGATCCTACATCCATAGGATGATTCAGGTTGGAAGGACCTCAAGAGGCTGTGTAGTCCAGCCTCCTGTTCAAAGCATGATACATCTTTATGTTAGATGCTTAGACTGAGTGAATCATCTGGATACCTTTTGCAATCAGCTGCCTCTTTCAGAAGGTGATGTAGTGGTTTGGTTTGGTTGGATGTCTTGGTCTCTGACATACGTCCTTTCCTCTGTTGATTGTGGAGGTAGTTTGTATGACCACTGTAGGCTACTTACTCTAAGGTTTCATGTGACTAAAGCAAGGTGAGACGGATCCTGCACCAGGTGACGTGTTGGGTATTGAATTGGTGAACAGAAGGCTTGTCACACTGCATCAGACCAACATACTGCTCTGACAGTCAGTGTCTCATGTCTCGCAGAAGGATCTGGGTAGTGTCACTGCTTCACACACGTTTGTGCTTCCCAAGTAATCAAGCTGCAGTTTTTCCATCCCGACCTATGTAACGAATCTGTTGGTGTCCTCATTAGCCACAGAAACACTCAGTTTTTGCAAGTTATGCTGTCGGCGGGGTTGTCTTGCCTTTCTGAAGTGTGGCCATCAGTGGTGGTACCAGGCCTTGGATGAATTTGGCCCTTTGGATCAGGGATGCAGATTTACCCTATGCTTTGTGTGGGCATTGTAGACCAGCAACATCCTGTCTGCTGCTCATGGAGGCTGTTGATCTGATCTGTAATTGCTGTTTGAGCTGGTATTTTTGCTCCAAAAGGGCAGCCCACAAACACTAATGACTCTTGTAGGCCAGAGCTCAGGCTCCTTACTAATGCTGTTTGAATTCCTCATAGGTTTTGTGTGTTTATAAATACATTTAAGACACATTATTCTTCCATTCAGTAAATTCATCTGTAATTACTCCTTGTAATTGCTGGGTGAGGATAAAATGAGTCAACTATCAGGCTTTTACTGCTCGTGAACTCAAGTAAGGAGCAGCACATGTTCTATCCATGCTTCCAGGAAGGTGTGAGCTCAGACAAAGAAAATAGTCATGGTCCTTTATTACCAATATATTAAAACAGGCAACCTTCCTGTACAATTAATTATTGCCTTTCTAGGCCTTAGTCCAGCTAAACATCTTAAGCGGATGTTTCATTTCAATCTGTGAGTGGTCCCAGTGAAGTTAATAAAGTCTTAACTGCTTTGGCAATTGGGTACTGTGGGATTTGGCGCTTCATCTTTGGTTGACGTATTCTGTGGTGATCTTCATTTTGGTAACCTGTATTAGCCTCACCTACTGTCCTTAGGTGCCTTAGGGTAGAAGAGTCGTCTGTACCATTCTGCTGCTGCACTTCTGTAACTATCTGAGGTCCAAAGAAACACCCTCAGAGATAATGTGCATCTGTACACAAAGATCTCAGTGAAGCATTTGTGTGATGACAAGCCTGTTGAGTTCAAACGCAATAGGTGTTAGAGCTTAGGCAGCAGCAATAATGAACAGGACCTTTTCTCTGGTTGTTAGGAGTTCATGGGTATCTCCAACAAATGTTGGAAAGCTCCTGTAATAGCTGTGAAACCTTCTTCTCCTCTCCAAAGAACTCCAGTGAGTTACAGTACCCTGGGAAAAATGAATAAATGAAGATAAATCTCAATTTATGGGGAAGAAATGGAGAGCCAGAAGGATGAACTGCCCAGGCTAAACAATGTGAGAGAAGGACCCAGGACTATGTGATTAAACTAAACCCAGGAATGGGGAATATGTGCAGGCACCATCTACAGGGTTTAATCCTTATCATGGTCCCTACTGCAGATTTGACCTGGGCTGACCAGTTCTCTCCCAGACAGTTCTTCAACATGCCTTGGGGAGTATAATTTCCAAGATGTAGTGTGAGTGATGCTACAGAATTTGGAGGTGGGAGGTCTCATAGATGTGAGCCTTACCCATCAGGGCCAGAGGGTCTATTTTATTTGCCAGTGCAGATTTATCTCAGTGGTTCTTATTCTTGGGTCCCATGGGAATGATGTGCATACTTTTTTTTGACAGAACTAGGTATGTTTAAGACATTTTCAGCAGACTTTGTCTTTGATTGCTGGGTCTTGACTGGTAAAACTGACTGGTAAAGCAGTAGGAAAAAGGCTTAACGAAATGTATCCTGCTGGGCTGTCATTCAAGAGAAGCAAGTTCCCAGTTTTCCTTCTGTCTGTAACTCATCATGCAACTTTGGACAATTTTTTTTTCCACCTCTGTATTTCTCCAGCTCTGCCTTTGTCATTGATTTATCTGCCTGCATAAATTATAGACATGTTATGCAATGGTGTCCCTGCGTGTAGGGGACTTGCCAAATGGCTAAAGAATTCATTTTTTTGCACTCTCTCTCTTTTTGTTTATAGCTGTTAACAATTGATGACAATTTCTGTGGCCTGGATATGAATGCCCCCTTGGGAGTATCATCCATGGTGCGAGGCCTCCCCATTTTCACTGAGGATGGAGACAGAATGACATCTGTGATTGCCTACGTCTACAAGAACCACTCCCTGGCTTTTGTGGGCACCAAGAGTGGGAAGCTCAAGAAGGTAAGACCTAATGTGGTTCTCTAACTCCAATTTTCATGTTCTTATGGAGATTTGCAGTTGAGTGTGAGCTCAGTCCTTATCCTAAGGTGCATGACCTATCTTGAGGACAGAAAATGTTTTGGTTGGCAAAAAGCTGTGTTTCACCCTTGAGCAATAGAGCTGATGTGAGAGGATAAAATCCTTCTTCCAAATTGTTGTTCATCAGCAAATGAATGTTTCTAAAGTCAAACCACAGACCCAGCCAGAGACAGACTTGATGCAGTTTACATCCAACGGAATATTTTTGTGTTCAGACCTTCTCTCATTAAGTAGTTGATCACAGGGTATCTGTGCATGCTCGAGAAAAACTGGCTGCAGCTGAAGTGTTAAGAAAGAGGATTCGTGCTCTGGAGATCTTTCTTCAGAGCAATGTGACTGGACTGTGATTTCACCACGAGCCCAGCATGGGATTAGCGGTTGCCCTGCGTAGGTCAGGCTGGGTGCTCGTACTGAAGGAAGAGCTTTTTCATCAAAAGAAAGCTGTGTCTTGAATGATAATGAGCGTTATGTTTATGGTTGACGCCACGTAAACCCAAATACAGTAAAGAGTGTATTTGTGTTCCTCACTGTGCATTTGCACTAAAAATATGCTCGTTGCACGGCTGTAGCTCTGCAGCTTGCCATGTAAGGCAATAGTAGAGAGGCTTGAGAGGTGGAAGCTGGGAATTGCCTACCTGTGGTTTTCTGAAGGCAAGAAGGGACCTTCTCACTCTGATGATGGGCACTGCATCCATTTCAACTGCTGTGTGCCAGTCTGGCAATGTTTGTCTGAATGCTCAGCCCAGGGGTGTTGCGAAATAATATATGTGAGAGGAAATTGTGGCTTTGTCATAATAATGGCGATGGATGAGAAGCTGGGAATGGAGGTTGGGTAGAGCCTTGGGGGCTGGGTTGGGTGTTGATTCCTCTTTGAATTCCTTCTGCAAATAATAACTTCCAAGTTGGGGAGAGGAAGGTGCTATGAAAAGGTGACCCGCTATGGTTTATATACAGGATGGACAGAGCAGACAAGGGGAAAGGAGAGAGTCATTTGTTCAGGAAAGCTTAAGGAGGGTCTGAAATCTCTGGTTTTGTTCCTTTACCTGTTTCTTCACTTAAAAAGAAAATCAGAGTTGTAAATTCAGATGACATTGCTCCCATGCTCAGGCAGGTCTGCAAGGGGAACGGGAACCTGCCCGCTGGCAAATATCTCTGGCTTTGTTTGACAGAGGAAAGGTTGCTAATGCTTTTGAAAAGAGAATTTTATTTATTCTTTTTTATAAACAGTCTATTCAGGCATGTGGAAAAGGAGCCAAATTGTTTTTTAAACAGTTGTAATAAAAATAATCTCCTCCCCTGACTAATTAGGTTTTGCTTGTCTGTCATCTGTGATATCATAATAAACTGTTTAGTTCTCCAGTCAGTCTCTTGGGGTGGGGGAAATGGGGTAGCTGAGATCCGAATGGTAAATATCCAACAGACCTAAACAGTTAAGAATGACTGCTGCTTCCCTGCACTCACAAGCTTTTGGTTTTTCTTTTGGCTTCAGGAGAAGCAAAATCAGACGCAGCGCTGTCTTTGCCTTTGCAGGTCGCATTGCAGAATCCAAGATCTGATTCCTTTTAATAGGGGAAAATAGGAGAGAAAGCTTTTAGTGCTTTACGGAGTGTGGTGGAGAGCGGGGACAGCCTTATAGGGTAAAGAATGAGAGGAGGAGAACTGAACTGGCTGATGTAATTTGATCAAAATCAGAATTACGCTCCTTGGTCCCTGCCAAGACTTTGTGGACTTTTTGAAGCTTTGTTTTCCATCTTGGCTCATCAATCAGGTGCTTTGGAATAGGAAGCCCAGGAAATACTGCATTGGTATTGCAACTCCAGCATAATTCATTACATTAGCGTAAAATTTGATTTATGGTTAAAAAAAAAAAAAAGCCTATGGGTAAATTGGAATAAGCTTTGTAGAATTAGATGAAACTATATATACTAGTGGACAAAGCCCAGGAGCTGCCTTTTTCCTGCTTACTGAGTCCTGTCATGCATGATACGTACTGCTCTTTCTACTGGTGCAGTGCAGTTACTTGGTCAAGCCACAATGAAGTATTTTGGCTGGCGTGACGAGAGGAGTTACTAAATTCAAGACTGCAGGATCTACTAAGTTGTTGGGAGACTCACTGCAAGTAGTGACAAGATGGCTTTGGAGAAACTTTCCGTATTTTTCCTTCAGTTTCAGTCTTTTTCTCTATGTGTGTATTTTTATATGAAAGATGCAGACTGTATATGAGATTTTGATGTATGTAATCCGTGAATACTCTGCAAAATACCCACAGTCATAAAGCAATATCTGTTAGTTGATATACAAATGTCACATATGTCAAAGGATTTTATCCAGTGGCACACAAAACTGAAGTAAAATATTGTGCTTTACAGGAACATATCATTAAAATGAAAACTAGCAGCATATCAGGAATCTGCCCATGTAACCAAGACAACAAAGAGAAAGAAAAGGAAAAACCAAGACAGAGATAGGGTAGGAAAAAAGTGAGTGAAACAGAGAGACAGGGTTGGCCCCAGCTATTTCACTGCCTCAGGCAAAATACATTGTGCAGCCCTTGCTCGTTCAGTTGGTCTGCACATGTAGCTATGTGGAAGGCAACTGAATAATGTGCTGTAGAAATATCCCCTCCAATTCTGCTGGCTTGTCCACAGCACAGCCTGGCCCTGCAGAATGAAGATATAAATAAGATAAAAATGCAGAGCTATGGAAAAGAAAAATTCCCCTGTCTGTATCTCATGTGTAGAAACCGGTGCCCTTGGATTAAAGGCCTGATGGGTGCTGGTGGCATCTTGGGGATGGAGGAAGGTGACCTGAGGATGAGTGGGCTGGGACACAGCTGGGTTCAGTTCTTTGCTCTCCCAGAAACTTCTGGTGTGCCTCCGTCTCTCATCTTCTCTCCTGCAAAGGGTAGGAAATATTTTGCTTGCTCAAAGAAGAGCTGAAGAAAATTAACGCGCTAAAGGTTGTGAGGTGTGTGATCGTATCTAACTATAGACAAATCGGATGGGGTGGAAAACCAGCTCCTGACCACTTGTGGGCATTAAAGATCCTGCGGAACTCTTTAATGAGAAATATTTCGTCTTGCAGTGCTTTGGTCAGATCCCCATATCTGTAATTACCTCCTGTTCTGGCTGGCCCCCGGTGTTCCTTGTGCTTCCGTACCACGTCGGTAAGCGTTGCCACAGCTTTAGTGTACTCCAGGGTGCCTGGTGGGCTTCCTTGGCAGAGTGAGTTCCTACGTGCTTTGAACAAAACCTGTGGCTGAAAGTCAGTCTGCGCCTCCGTGAGTTTTTAGTGATATTTTTTTTTTCGCCAAGAGATACGAAAGCCTCACTTGGGTTTAACGAAGGGCTGTTTTGTCTCTCTGTGAGCAGCGGCGCAGCCAGCCATCGGGAACGGGGAGTTATTCCTGGGTATGTGCTTCCTACAAACCGCTCTGCTGTAAAACAGCCAGGTGCCGAAATCCACAGGTTTTCCTCTCCTTTGCACACTCTCTCATTACACGCTTAACTCGTCGCTCCGGCAGCAGGAGAAAGCTACAGATGTACCCATGGAGATGCTTTGCACAGTTTTGTATGCTTGTTTTGGATTTTATTTTTTTTTTTTTCCGGTGTGTCTGGCCAAATTACATGCCACTAATACCTGTCATCACTAAGGGAACGCAGCAGTATTCAGTATTCCTTGAATTCCTTCCCTAGGCATTTAATTTATGGGTCATTGCTTTTGTGCAGATAGTTTCCAGTCAAAGAGATACAACTTACCTGCAATTATTCTGTGTGTAGATGCAGGTGTAAAGGGCAATTTAAGTTTACAAATGTCAACCTGGGAACAGCCCTAGGAATTGCACATCTAACAAAACAAAGCTCTCTGTCCATTTTGAAATGTTTATTTGAAAATGGAGTAGTAGTAATTTACATTCATTTGAAACTTCCTCTTAAGAAATAATTTTTTTTTAATTCTATCAAAATATTTCACTGAAAGCCTTTTCTATGCTAAATTCCTTGCAGAGAAAGAAATTTGGCTTAAAAACCAATTCTTTCACTCTGTGGCCTGTATTTCATCTTTCGTAAAATCCCACCAGTTTGAGGTCTTTGAAGGGCTTTTTAGATTTGGACTGCCATTCGGGGTGAAGGTTTTCATTCAGATCAGAAAGCTCTGAAATCTGGCCAACACTGCCCACCAGGAATCACCCTCTATTTAGTAGAAAATTCTCAGTATCGACCAGTTTCATGAACCACCCTCCGGATTACCCTGAACCCTCGAGACCCTGTTTTCTTTGGATCCAGAGACAAAACACCGTAGGGAGATTTTTAGATCTGAGAGCTCGGATTTGCAATTCTCATTTTGGCCCATCTCACAGTTGCGTTGGGGAAGGCTGGCTTTCTCGGATAGATAATTGGATTGGAAAGTAGGCACAAATCTGAGCTCCTGCTGGTTTCTGGCCACGTAGCCATGGCCATCCCATCCCATCAGCTCCCTGACAGCTCTCCTGGTTGGATGCTACGGTGCTGTTACAGCCCGCCTGCTTCAAAGAGCGAGTGGGAAGCACTGACAGCTATTGAAGGAGTCAGCCTGTAGTTTGGAGAAGGTGCACCTTGGTCTACAGTAGTGCCAGGACTGCTTCATTAAGGGAAATCTGAAGGACACCCAAACCTGCAGCTGCCTGCTATGATGGGTCTTCTTGGTACCCCCTTCACATGTGTGTTGAGATCCATTCCCGAGAGCAGGGTTCATCCCCTTTAGCAGGAGAGAGCAGCTGAATCCTGGTGGGATTTGCAGCATGTGAGGTCCTTCCACACAGCTGGATTGCTCTCATGTGCCATGAGTGGGCAACAGAGGAATGAAATAGAGTTTTTCATGCAAAACACTTTGAGCCAGGTAAAAGGGTGGAAGAGATGGGCAGAGACCCACAGGAGATAGAGCTCTGAGTGGGTTGGTGACACCATGATGTACCCACATGGAGAGGAGTATCTCCTGTTTCTCCTCTGATACCTCACCTTCCATCCAAGGAGATGGAGCTAATGAGAGAGCCCTGGGTTTGCCATGCATGGAGTTGCAGTCTTGTGATTACTGAAGGCAAAGACAGAGAATCCTCACTGTTCCTCCAGGCAAGGGGGGGTTCTGAATACGCACAAGACGAGAAACCCTGCTCGGTTTTGATGTTCCCTGGAGGATATTCTGCTGCTGACAGCTCTGTGCGAATGTCAGCAGGGAAACTCGGCTTCCTTCTCCTTCCCTCTGCTGATTTGAAAGAGTCAGGGTTTTGGTTTTTTTTTTTTTTTTTAATTTTATTTTTTTTCTCCAACTGTTTGGCAAGTGGACTTGACTGTTCTGAAAACATGCTGTAGAGGCTCTGGCTCCTGCTGGGAAGCTGGTTTCTGCGAGAGGGGCTCGTTCACCCTGGCCTCTCCTCACAGCTTCCTAAATCAGCAGGAGTCCGAGTGCTTCGCTCACTTGTGATGGAGCGATACCGCTTCCCGTCTGAATTTGACGTCTGTGAAGGCTGCAGTTGTCTGTGTCCTTCATTGATATGCAATCCCTCTTTGAGAGGTCGTTCCCAGCTTAGATGCTCGAGGAGTAGTTCAGTTTTCTGGCCTCAGCATTCAGAAAGCTGTGATTTTGGTAGCTGTGGCGTTCTTGGCACTCATGCTGGGTGTACCAGCAGGCAGCCCTGAAAGGAGGGGTGATGAGAGTTTATGTGGACATTGGGCAGTGACACCCATTTATGCTGGGTCATGCAAAAGTCATTGGCTGGTGATAATGGAGTCCAACATGACCTCGAAGTGTTGAGTGTTCGGGTACTGTCTCCACGGGTGAAATCAAAGATGCAGGACTGCAAGTCCGGTCACAGGCTGCTGTGATGTGCTGTCTCTGTTCCCCTGCTGCTCTGAAGCCCTGCGGGTGGGTGGGCATCTTTCTGCTACACTTCACCTTTCACCAGCTCGAGGTCGGATGAGGTGGGAAGCAGGTTGCCCTGTGCATCTGTTCGTCACAGAGCTGCAGTCACCGAATCACATTGTGATTGGAAGGGACTTTTGGAGATCATCTAGTCCAGCCTCCAGTCAGTTGGGAGGATCTGGCTGAACAGCAGGACTGCCATCCAGAGGCATTTAGACAGGATGGAGCAACGGGGTTGACAGGAACTCATTTAAGGAGAAGCGTGAAGTTCCACACCTGGAAAGGAGCCACCTTTTACAATGATTCAGGCTGAGGACTGCCTGGCTGGGGAGCAGCTCTCCTGAAAAGGACCTGGGGACCCTGGTAGACAGCAAGTTGCAGATGAGCCACCATTGTGCCTATACAGTAAAAGAGGCCAATGACATCCTCAGCTATAAAAATGGGGGCACTGCTGGTAGATTCAGGCAAAGGTGATCATCTTTAACTCAATTGCTAGACCATATTGAGATACTGTACCCGCTTTTAGACCCCTCAGTACAAAAAAGATGTTGATCAACCATAGAAAATTCAGGAGAGGGTGAAGAGATTGGCCAGGAGCTGGAGAACCTACTCTGAGAGGAGAGGATGAGAGAAACAAGCTTGTGCAGGCTGGGGAAGAGAAAACTTGGAGGAACAGGAATGCTCTCAGCAGCATTCCCATGTCTACAAGGAGGTTATTGAGAAGATGGAAAGAGGCACTTCCCATTAGTGAGTGGTGGGAGGATGTGAGACAGCAGGCATAAGCTGACGTGAGAGCACTTCCAACTGGTTATAAGGAAAAGCTTTTTCCCATGAGGACAGGCAAGCATTGAAGCAAGATGTTCATGGAGGTTGTGCAGTTTCCATCTTTGGAGATTTTCAAGGCCTGAATGGACAAAACAACCTGGTCTGATCTCGCAGCTGACCCTGCTTTGAACAGGAGGTTGGACTAGAGACCTCCTGAGGTCCCTTCCAGCCTGGGTTACCCTGTGATCCATCCTCTGCTGCAAAACCCTAGGCCCTAAACCACATCAGAGGACCTGTATCCGTAACTGGCACAGCTGATATTTGTTTTAAATACCCACTAACTGCTCTGTCACTGCAGGTGGGTGCTTTGCCTCTCACACCCCTCAATTCCATCGCTTCAGAACTTCCAGCTACAACCTGTCAGTGCAGCACACTGCAGGTAGCTCCTTGCAGTATCTAACTGCAGTAGGAAAACTCCCTTTTTTTTTTTCCATTCTGCTAGGAAGGTTATTCCCAGCAAGAGCTAGAGCCTGCTTTTTTGGCAGAGAGCGATTAATTTTCCGTGTCTCTCCCTCAAGTACCCCCTCTCTGCTTTCTGACTACTCAGCAGTCTCCGTGCTGCGGCGCAGGGCTTGGCGGAGCTGCGCTTTTGCTGGGTGCCTTGCATACATGCCTGGAGTGCTGCTCTGGTTTGATTTTTTTGGGGGGGGAGATTCTAGTTTAACAGTGCCTCAGAGTCTTGTTGAAGATGGGATCTTGTGACCGTGCAACGAGATTTGCAAATGACTATCTGATCCCTCCAGATGCAATCTGTACTTCAGAGTCCAGAGGCGCTCGCTGGCTGCTGCCATGCGTTTTTATTTCCAATTCCAGGAGAAATAGCAAGCACTAGCAGACCCGTGGCAGCAAGGAAGGCAGCAGGTTGTACCATCAACTCTTTGAACTCTTCCTTTAGGAAGATGCAGCTTGAATTTGACAGGTTTCCAGCCGCAAAGCAGCTGAGCTGGATTTCCCCCCAGTGGGATGAGGACTCGTGCTGTGCAGGCGGGGGGATGTTAGTGACAAAAGCAGACACAAAGGGACAGATAACAACGTCCTCCTGCTTACCTGCATGCTGAAACCCATGGGTCCTTCAGCCTCCCGGGGGACAGTTTGCAGTGATGCTGGCTGTCACTTGCCTTGTCGCGGCGGGGGATTTTCTGCGTGATGTCAGTAGCTCTGTGCAAGACGTGGAGTATTCGGGCTGCAGCACCTGGCGTGGCTGTGCTGTTGATGGAAAGCACGCAGGGCTGGGATACAAGGAAAAGCAGATACATCCTTGTGCCCCCCTGTCTATGTGATTCTGTTGGTCTTTGTCCCTCTGTTCTCTGAGAAGTGCTCTGGATGGGACGTTGGGTGGTCAGCTTTAGTCTTCACCTGCAACTTCTGCTCTCCAGGGTGACAAAGAGAGGCTATTTAACTCCCCATACACTCCATCTAATGCCCGGACGGATGCCCAGCCAAAATGGCTCTTGTCATTCCTTCCTCCTCTCTATCCCTTCCCTTTTGACTGGGATAATGACTTTTCAGGGAGCCCTTGAAGTGCCTCTTGCATCTGCCTTTGATTTGAACGCCTCTTGCCTGCTGACCCTTCTTACGGGAAGTCAGCTTAAGTGCGGTTCTCCTAATTAGTTTTGCTTTAATTTAATCTTTTGAAATAATTTTATCAAAAAGAGGAAACCTTCTACCCACTCCCTCATTTTATCATCTTGTTTTCATGCATGGTCTCTGGGTTTATTTCTCTATTTCCCTTGTCTCTAGATAGGACATCATTTGCATATTTGATTAAGCTCCATATGTTATCAGGGAGCCAGTTGAAAGAACAGCAAGTCCCTGATAAGGCACTGTGCATTCGTCTCTTCCTTTCAGCATCCTCCACTCCATCCCCCTCACCATCCTGCAGCCGTATCTGTGTCCAAAATCACCTCTGCAGCCTGTCTCACCTCCGCCTTGTGCTGTTGGCCAGATCTCTGGTTGAGCTGCAGATAGGCATTGATGCAGACATCACAATTTGACAGCTCCTGTCTCTGGGAAGGAAGAAGAAAGGGTGCAGAGGTTGGGAACTTAGCACTGGTGAACAGGTAAACCATGATGATGAGGTCCAGGTTCAGTTTCCTGCTCTCTCTGAAGCCCTTCAGAGGATCCCACTGTGCCTGTGGGGTATGTGTTGCATGAAACCTGCTTGTTCCCACTGTTCGCTCATTAACGTTGTCCAAGGCTTTGTTGAGAGTCTCAGTCAGACTATTTGCTGCACGTATTTGCTGCAGCCTGGGCTGACATCTCTAACTCATCTCCTAGGTGCTAGAAACAGCTGCTGTGCAGAGACAACAGAGTAGGGTCAGAGTGGCTGGATACGGAATTACCCTGAACGAAGATTCATATTTTTTTCCCTGAAATTTGAAGTGTATTTTAAAATGTGCATATCTATGTGTGTGTGTGTGCATGCATGCAAAAAATACTGCTTAAAAGCTTAAACTCGTGCTTTCACAGAATCACATGGGGTTGGCAGGGACCTCTGGAGATCATCTAATCCAACCCCCTTGCCAAATCAGGTCCACCTAGAGCAGGTGGCACAGGAATGTGTCCAGGTGGGTTTTGAATGTCTCCAGAGAAGGAGACTCCACCACCTCCCTGGGCAGCCTGTTCCAGGGCTCTGCCNTTTTTTTTTTTCCATTCTGCTAGGAAGGTTATTCCCAGCAAGAGCTAGAGCCTGCTTTTTTGGCAGAGAGCGATTAATTTTCCGTGTCTCTCCCTCAAGTACCCCCTCTCTGCTTTCTGACTACTCAGCAGTCTCCGTGCTGCGGCGCAGGGCTTGGCGGAGCTGCGCTTTTGCTGGGTGCCTTGCATACATGCCTGGAGTGCTGCTCTGGTTTGATTTTTTTGGGGGGGGAGATTCTAGTTTAACAGTGCCTCAGAGTCTTGTTGAAGATGGGATCTTGTGACCGTGCAACGAGATTTGCAAATGACTATCTGATCCCTCCAGATGCAATCTGTACTTCAGAGTCCAGAGGCGCTCGCTGGCTGCTGCCATGCGTTTTTATTTCCAATTCCAGGAGAAATAGCAAGTACTAGCAGACCCGTGGCAGCAAGGAAGGCAGCAGGTTGTACCATCAACTCTTTGAACTCTTCCTTTAGGAAGATGCAGCTTGAATTTGACAGGTTTCCAGCCGCAAAGCAGCTGAGCTGGATTTCCCCCCAGTGGGATGAGGACTCGTGCTGTGCAGGCGGGGGGATGTTAGTGACAAAAGCAGACACAAAGGGACAGATAACAACGTCCTCCTGCTTACCTGCATGCTGAAACCCATGGGTCCTTCAGCCTCCCGGGGGACAGTTTGCAGTGATGCTGGCTGTCACTTGCCTTGTCGCGGCGGGGGATTTTCTGCGTGATGTCAGTAGCTCTGTGCGAGACGTGGAGTATTCAGGCTGCAGCACCTGGCGTGGCTGTGCTGTTGATGGAAAGCACGCAGGGCTGGGATACAAGGAAAAGCAGATACTTCCTTGTGCCCCCCTGTCTATGTGATTCTGTTGGTCTTTGTCCCTCTGTTCTCTGAGAAGTGCTCTGGATGGGACGTTAGGTGGTCAGCTTTAGTCTTCACCTGCAACTTCTGCTTTCCAGGGTGACAAAGAGAGGCTATTTAACTCCCCATACACTCCATTTAATGCCCGGACGGATGCCCAGCCAAAATGGCTCTTGTCATTCCTTCCTCCTCTCTATCCCTTCCCTTTTGACTGGGATAATGACTTTTCAGGGAGCCCTTGAAGTGCCTCTTGCATCTGCCTTTGATTTGAACGCCTCTTGCCTGCTGACCCTTCTTACGGGAAGTCGGCTTAAGTGCGGTTCTCCTAATTAGTTTTGCTTTAATTTAATCTTTTGAAATAATTTTATCAAAAAGAGGAAACCTTCTACCCACTCCCTCATTTTATCATCTTGTTTTCATGCATGGTCTCTGGGTTTATTTCTCTATTTCCCTTGTCTCTAGATAGGACATCATTTGCATATTTGATTAAGCTCCATATGTTATCAGGGAGCCAGTTGAAAGAACAGCAAGTCCCTGATAAGGCACTGTGCATTCGTCTCTTCCTTTCAGCATCCTCCACTCCATCCCCCTCACCATCCTGCAGCCGTATCTGTGTCCAAAATCACCTCTGCAGCCTGTCTCACCTCCGCCTTGTGCTGTTGGCCAGATCTCTGGTTGAGCTGCAGATAGGCATTGATGCAGACATCACAATTTGACAGCTCCTGTCTCTGGGAAGGAAGAAGAAAGGGTGCAGAGGTTGGGAACTTAGCACTGGTGAACAGGTAAACCATGATGATGAGGTCCAGGTTCAGTTTCCTGCTCTCTCTGAAGCCCTTCAGAGGATCCCACTGTGCCTGTGGGGTATGTGTTGCATGAAACCTGCTTGTTCCCACTGTTCACTCATTAACGTTGTCCAAGCCTTTGTTGAGAGTCTCAGTCAGACTATTTGCTGCACGTATTTGCTGCAGCCTGGGCTGACATCTCTAACTCATCTCCTGGATGCTAGAAACAGCTGCTGTGCAGAGACAACAGAGTAGGGTCAGAGTGGCTGGATACGGAATTACCCTGAACGAAGATTCATATTTTTTTCCCTGAAATTTGAAGTGTATTTTAAAATGTGCATATCTGTGTGTGTGTGTGTGTGCATGCATGCAAAAAATACTGCTTAAAAGCTTAAACTCGTGCTTTCACAGAATCACATGGGGTTGGCAGGGACCTCTGGAGATCATCTAATCCAACCCCCTTGCCAAATCAGGTCCACCTAGAGCAGGTGGCACAGGAATGTGTCCAGGTGGGTTTTGAATGTCTCCAGAGATGGAGACTCCACCACCTCCCTGGGCAGCCTGTTCCAGGGCTCTGCCACCCTCAAAGTGAAGAAGTTCCTCCTGGTGCTTAGGTGGAACTTTCTGTGTTCAAGTTTGTGCCCGTTTCCTCTTGTCCTGTCACTGGGCACCACTGAAAAAAGACTGGCCCCATCCTCTTGACACCCACCCTTTAAGTATTTATAGGTGTTGATCAGAATCCCCCTCAGTCTTCTCTTCTCCAGACTAAAAAGACCCAAGTCCCTCAGCCTCTGCTCGTAAGAGAGATGCTTCAGGCTCCTCGTCATCTCTGTGGTCCTCTGCTGTCCCCTCTCCAGCAGTGGCCTGTCCTTCTTGAACTGGGGAGCCCAGAACTGGACACACTTCCAGGCCTTGTTCTCTGGCTACTGCTCTGTGAAAAGAATTTGCCTTAAATACTTTTCCCAGCCTACCTCTAGGAATCCTTTAATTTAAAATAAGTTGTGGAAAACCCACAAGGGAACTTAAGGAAATGCTCAGTTCAACTGTAATTCTCCTCCCCACCGCTGATGCTTCAGCTGGGGGAAGCTTTGCTCAGTTTGTCACCCAGAGGTGGGCATTTCTGGTGGTGACCAGAGGCCCAGTTCCTGTTGTGGTGAAGGCAGGGTGGGTTCATAACAGCAAACAAAAGTAGTGTAATTAGCTGTGTTACTGGAACTGGAGGAGACACCACAGTTTGTATAAGGGGACCTTGGTTATTCAAAAAGAAGCCTTTCCCTCAACTGACATCTGAAGCGTAGCAAAGAGAGGTTTGATTTATGAGCCAGCTCTTAATTAAAAAGGGATAAAAGGAATGTGCCTCCATTCATTAGGATAAGCAACTTTTGGCTTGAGCTAATCTGAAGAGCCCTCTGCACACACTCCCCAGTGCGTGGCAGCCCCTTGGCATCAGGGTGGTGGTTGTGAACCCCCTGTTAGGGGGCTTTAACGTCATCTGCACATCAACCACTGCTGGTTGTGTTTGTGAAGCCAAGAGGAAGAAAGCAGAAATAAAATCTCACCCCCTGCTCCTCTCCAACTTGATCTCTTCCCCTTGAGCCTCTTTCATTTTTGGTTTAACGACTTTGGCTTGCTCTGCTTCATCATCTCTCTCTCTCATTTCATCTTGGTGGCAGCCTGGCTTGAGAGCAGTCAAACTTTGATGGATTGCTGGTTGTTAGAATCATGTGTGTGAAGCTTGGGGGGAAGCAGGAGAGAGTTGTGCTGGTTTTTGTAGACCCCAACCCATATGGTGTCTGAGGGAGTGAGGACGTGTGTTGCTATGCAGGATTCAGGGATATGTTCCTGCTTGGTCTGACACTAGTCTCGTTGATTTTTTTTTTTTTTTTTTTTTTTTTTTTCTCCAAAACCCTGTCAGTAGCCTTTCACCTCTTCCTACAGGAAACCATACGGAAGAGCTGCAGGTCCTTGGCCCTTTCTGAAATTAGAAAAGCTATCGTTGCTGGGTGAGGGGTAGAAATACAGACTGAAGGCTAAGACTGGGATGGTTAGTCAAAGCTGAGGCTCTGGAAAAGTCTCCCTGGGATGCTGTGCCCAGGATGACCAGAAAGCATCTTGCTAGCTGTAGATTTGACTGTACCCTGACAGTGTCCAATCTAGGTTAATGCCAATAATGCTTTTTTTTCCATGAACTTGCCTCTGTCATTGCTTGGCTTTCTTTGTACTGGCCAGTGTCTTACCAGTTATGACCCCAAGGATGATCATTCATCTCCTAAATTTAAAAGGAGTTGAGTGGTATTTCAATGCAAGATCCCCCAAAAAAAGGAAATAGATGTGCCAGCTGGATTGGCATCTGTACTTGACTAGAGACAGCAGGATCGTGTTCATGGAGACAGCCCTTCCATGGGCCACGTCCCAGAGAAAATCACTCCTGGTGAGAGTTGTTCTTATATATCAGCAGCATCACATCAAGTATGTGCCAGTGCCTCCAAACTGGGGTCCCCCTTGGTGTGGTGAGCCTGCAAGTGTGTGTTGGAAACAAATCGAACACTTGCAGGCCCCAGTGGGAGATGGGTTGGGACCCAGGGGGTGCCAAGAGAAGCAAAGTCTAGAGAGGAAAGTTGGGAGCCAGTCGTCTGTGGGTTTCAGCTCTGGTTACACTCTGTCATGCTGAACGTGTTCTGCTGCTGATTCACAGGGCTGGGTCCCTTTGGACAACAAAACAGGAACTCCTAAGGGACTTTGGTGGGTTTTGGAAGCTTTGCTGATGGTTGTTTTTCTAACTGGTGTGGTGCGTTGGCAAAGGACCCCAACATACTGTCGTACCTATGGCATCCTGGAAATGCAAACCACTGTTTGGACTGCCAGCCGTGCTGGTGTCCCACCCTGCTGGGATGCTCATGGCTGTGGTCTGGACTCATCTTTCTATTTGACTTCTTGTAATTTTTTTTTTACATTTTTTTTTTTATTATTTTTAACTGAGGCTGGCAATAAATTCCAGCGGTGTCAGGGAAAAGGTTATCGCCCAGACTGGTAGAGACCTCGTCATATTAATTTTTCAGAACCGTTCTGATGAAATCTAATTAAACGTAGCGACGGGCACCGTGCAAATCTCCCTGTGTTTGCCTCATTTGTCATATGGTTGATTAAGGCTGGGTTATCAGTGGGGTGTTGGGGGGGGAAGTTTATGACTTGTGATATCTGCTGGGGTGGATGTGGTTTCGCACCCTACGGACCCTTTGATCTTTCCCCCACTGCTTACAAGTTTCGGAGGGTTTCTTTAGGATTTCATATGCAATCGATTTATCTCCTTGGGGTCTAAGGGAACGTATTGATGATAGAGCTAACCCGAGCCATAAGGACATGCCGCGCATGCTAATGCGCTTCTCCTGCCCTTCACACAGCATCTCTGCGTTGGTAAAGTGCTAGGACCTTGGCATCCTCTTAGAACCGAGTGTTTGTCTGTCTTTTACAATGACAATAACTCATTTTGTTGTTTTCTGACGGAATGGAGAAAATTTTACAAAAAGAATAGATAAAAAAACCCCCACAACCCAGACCTCTGCCAAAACAAAACCAATTGCTTCTCCCTCCTCTATTTTAACAAGACAAACTTCCAAAGCTCTGAAAGTTTTTTGGTCTATGAAACAACCACTTAAGGTTATTTGACCTCCCCGTCTCCCCTTTTCTCTTTTCTATTTTTTTAATTAGATCTTTTCTTACAGGTTTTTCTACCGTGAGATAGAAAAGTCAAAATCTTTTGATGCTTTCAAGCCTCTTCTCCCCCTTGTGATGATGTAAATGAATTCCCCAAATCCCACCTAAATTCTGAATTTTTAGCTCACTTGTTATTCATGAAGAAAAAAGAAAAAATGTTTCCGAATTTGTATCCCTCTGTTTTCCTTGCACGTCTATCTTAGCATGCAATATATGGAGAGTTGCAAGATCTTATGAAACTATTGCATTTAGGCTCTTTGTTAAACTTCTTCTGCCGGGTTAGCATTTTTGTCTGCTTGGAAGCTGGAGAATTGAACTCACTGGGGAGCCCCAGTAGTGAAATAAATTATCATAATATAGTGGGAAAAGAAAAGATTTTAGGATGGTGAGTAGTGCGGGGCTACCCTGGTGTATTTTATCTGTTCATTTAGAAATGTAATACGGCTTTGGCTGCATGACTCAGATATTCTTATTTAGAGGGAAGAGAGCTGCTTGGGCTGGAGGAGCATAGGTGAACGTAACACCTAAATGCTCCAAGTCCAAAATGCACCCTGACACTAACTGTTAGTAACTATAACAGCAAACTGAAGCTGAGCATTTTTTGTTAATTCACGATTTTTGACCCAGTCTCTTGTTCTTAGGGGAATTTGACTTTTTTTAGGAGACTGGTGGTGCTGCGAAGTAGTCTGGGGGATGACAAGAGATTAAAAGACCTGTTGCAATTAATATTCCAATGGTTTGCCTTTAAAAAAATGTTGACATAGCGCATGTATGTGCAGATGCAGGACTGTTCATGAAGGTATTATATGCACTACTGTGGTAAAAAGGATTTATCTTGAGGGGAACCTGCTATGGGGGGATCTGAGCTCTACCCATCCTGCAAAGCTCGAGCAGTCTGAGGTTATGACGGGGTAATGGTCAACAGGACTTGAACAACTGCAAACTCATTACTCTATCATCTCCCAGTGCTTAAGATACCAGCAGATATTATGTTGTGTTTTTTTTTTTTTCCTCCCCTGGGTTTTCATCTTGATCGTGCTCTGCAGCCCCTGCCTGTCTCCTGCTCTGCGATGTAGCCCAGGCTACTGCCGTGCTGCTTTCTTCCCTCTTAAGGAAATCTCAGCCGCTTTCCTCTTAAAGCTCACACTGACATTGCCATGGAAGTCCTGCCCTTCTCCTCGCTGCAGAAGGCGAGCCCTGCTAGGAAAGATGATATCACTGGCACTAAATATACACCAGCCATCAGGCTCCTGGTCCGTGCCAGGGATGCTCTGGCAGACTCTGACGTGACTTATTTTCTATGTTTTGTCAATTCTGTCAGTGGCAGGTGATTTCATTAACTGCTCTTTAATTGCTTACAGAGAGCCTTGCTATTATTTGTTTGTTTTCACCCTCCTGATGAAAACACGTGCTCGCAGCTTCCTTGCAGTTCCCTTCTCCAAGGTGCACAGATCAGCCTTGTCACCCGGTTTCCAAACCTACTTCTATATTTTTTTAATTTTTAATTTTTAGCTAGAATTGAAAAGTTTGGAATAGGAATCGAATTCCTAGAAAGTTCAGTTTCAGGATTTCAGTCTAGTGTGCTGTGGTAGGGCTTAGGGGCTCTCAGTTACATTCCTTGTGTGCCACCAGCTCTCTGGGTGATTGTAGACTCATCTGTTCCATCTCCCTATTTCTCCTGCTGTAAAAGGAGAGAAGAGTGGGAAGAAGGTGTTTGGGAAAGGACTGAGCTCCTCCTTGAACGCTGTCTGGTCTGAGAATGGGTTCTCAGCAAGGTTTACCCCATATACCTTCTCTGGGATAGTCAGCTTATGTTGCTCCGGGATCTTCCTCACATCTGCTGCATCTTGTGGACAGTGTTTACTCCATTTCTTCTGCTGTCTTCCCATCTGGTTCTCTTCTTCCAGTAGTGGTCTTGCTTGACTGTCCTTTGACCTTTCTCTTTCGGGTTGAAATTCCCTCTTCCATCTCCTTCATTCCTTACCCATAAGTAGCTTCATTCAAACCTCCACAGTTTTGTTACTGCTGGCTGGCCCTTTGGCCTTGTTCATCTTGGATGTCCATTAACGGTTTGATCTGATCATCAGATTGAAACATAAGAAATCTGAGTTCAGTCTTCTGCTCTGCTACTGACTTTTATGGACCTTTCTTTTGGAAGGTGGGGATTCATCTCATTAAATGTAGATATCTCCATCCACAGGAGATATTGTCAACTCCCTTTCCAGTCCAGTGAGGGAAATCAGACCTTTTAGGAGACATCTCATTCTGGAGGAGACTGAATTGCCTATTTTAGGTCAGGTGAATCATGTCCTAAAAATGTCTCTTTCTCACCATTAGCAATAAAGGGAACTGAGGGCAATGTGTTCAGATGTAAACACCCCTTCTGTCTCTGTTCCCTGTCTCTAAGTGACAGTAATGGTGTTTCCCTGCTTTGTCTCATGAACAATTAGTGGTTGTGAGGTGCTCCAACATAACAGAAGCTCAGTTCAGGGTTATCTTATGCATGATTTTCCTGCTGGAATTTGTTAAACATGCTCACATGGGAGTATTTCTTCTGGTCCTTGGTACTGTCCTGTATTTTCTTCATTCTAATGCAGGTGACTTATCCAACCTCTTCCGTGAAGCTCAGATGCTCTTTCCTGGCCAGGCAATGAGCCAAACACCTGAAGATTGCAAAGAATATAGGGAAGTTGGCTTGAGAGTTGGGATCCTGCAACATGGAATCATAGAATAGTTTGGGGTGGAAGGGACCTTCAAAACTCACCTACTACAACTCCCCTGCAATGAGTAGGGACATCTTCAACTAGATCAGGTTGCTCAGAGCCCCGTCCAACCTGACCTTTAATGTTTCCAGGGATGGGACATCTACCACCTCTCTGGGAAACCTTTGCCAATGTTTCACCACCCTCATTGTAAAAAATTTCTTCTGTATATCTAGTCTGAATCTTCCTTTTTTTTTTCAGTTTAAAGCCATTACCCGTTGTTCTATTGCAACTGGCTCTGGTAAAAAATCTGTCCCAACTCTCCTGAAGGCCCCTTTAGGTACTGGAAAGCAGCGCTAAGGTCTCGCCGGAGCCTTCTCTTTTCCAGGCTGAACAACCCCAACTCTCTCAGCCTGTCCTCACAGCAGAGGTGCTCCAGCCCTTGGATCATCTCCATGGCCTCCTCTGGACCCCCTCCGACCCATCCATGTCCTTCCTATGTTGGAGGCCCCAGAGGTGGAGCCAGGACTCCAGGTGGGGTTTCACGAGAGCGGAATAGATGGGCAGAATCCCTTCCCTTGCCCTACTGGCCACACTTCATATGGTTTAGGAGACAAAAAGGGCTGCCAGCAGACCCAGCACGTGTGCATCCCTACGTGATTGATTCTTTGTGATGTTGTTACAAATGCTCCCTAAACTGCTAAAAGCTTAGGAAAAAAAACTTTAGCTTCATTTAAAAGGGAAAGGAAGCCTGCAGAATTTATGGCATCTGCAGTGACCGGGGGCACTGCCAGCAAATTCAGAGAGTTACGAGTGGATGAGCAGGCTGGTCTCTCGTTGGGATCACACCTCCGACAGTCGCAGCGATCCCGGGGCTGGCTCTGATGTTATCCTGGTGAATTCTGCTGCTGCACATGGGCAGGGCATCACATCGTCATCCAGCAGCACCGCATGATGCTCTGGGTGACGGGGCACAATTCAACAGCATACTTTGGAATGCCCAACAGAACTTCCATGTGATTTGGAGACTCAAGTTAGTAACTGATGCGATGGATTAAATAAGAGAGGAAGTATTTAGGCATGCAAAGATGCAATCAAGATACTTTCAAAAGTACTTAGGTGTATGATTCCAGTTGCGGGAGGTCCTTATATCCAGGAACTTGCAATCAGAAGGGCACAAGTAACTGGAGGAGGCAGACACCGAGAGGGGAAAATGTGGAAAGGAGCAAGTTCCTTAGAAGGACCTGAATGAAGTGGAGCAGGTGGTTGATGGGAAAGGCCGGATCAGATGGGGGGGCCGTGCAGAGAACACGAGGGCACGAAGAGCAGTCAGAAAAAAAACTTGGTATGACATAACGGCCGACCAGGAACCCTTGATCTATTCCTGGCTCTGTTGCTGATTGCAGCATGACCTCAGGCAAAACGCTTTTCCTCCCTACATGCCTCCTACACTCTTCTCTACGTGGCCTGTGAGTTCTTCAGGGAATGGGCTGTCGCTCGCGATGAGCGTGTCCCGCGCTGAGCGCGGTGGCACTTTGATTTCCTCTTGAGGCTTCCCGGGCAGCTGAACCCTTAGTTCAAAGCTGGATGTTGTTGGGGTTCAGCTGCTTTTTAGACGCAGGATTTCCACTTGTTTGACTTTGCTGCTGGCTCCTTCCACGTGACACGTGCTCCTGCCCGACCGTGCTCTTTCAACGCGTGACTTTTCTTAGCCCCCGGTGCAGCTCTGATTTCCCCGCCGCGCGGTACGCGGGAATGCCGTCCTTCGGCCTCCCTGCCCCCTCCCAACAGGTTGGTCGTAAATTAGGTTCTGATGTGGGTATTGGATTTCACTCCAGCTGCTGGAGCTGTGGCACATCTGTGGTCCTCCTGTGGTTAATGGCTTCACAAAAATGAAGCAATAAAGGTTATGATGGCTGTGTTTTAACCTCATGGCCCTCATTCTGTTCAACAGGAGTGTTTCTCGGGAACAGTTAAAAAACCACTGCCTGCATTTTAAATATCTCCCAGTGATGTACCATCTTTGAGCAGCTTTTATGAAGTGATTTTATTTTTGAAAGTTAACAAAGGTGCAGCATCTTTTTGGGGGGTTTTTATCTTCAAGAAAGATGAATGGACTCTCCTTAAGATAAACAAACCCGTCTCTGAATTATGCTGCGACTTAACATTTACATACCACAGAGAAGTTGGTGCAAAGCAAAAAGGGAGAGGGGAAAAAAAACAACCCACTTAACCTGAAATCTTCCACTGTTAAGTCTGTAATGCTCTTCTAAGGTACTCAGGAGTGCACATGGTGGGGGTGATTTGTCTGTACAGAACAGCTCACAGCTCTAGTCACCAAAGAGCCCTTCGAGGGAGAGTGATTTCACTCTCTCACAAACCTACTGTCTGTAGAGAAAAACCATGATCATGAAAACTGAGATGTGGACATTGAGTTTTTACTGCATCAGACATGCTGGCGTTTTAGCAAGTGTGCTGTGAGCATCCTCAGAAATTAAGTCCTTTTAAGGTGTCTTCTCTCAGTCCTCTCCTGATGAATACCAGTTCCTTAAAAAAATCTTGGCTGTTTATGGAAGGGAAGTGAAGTCTTGGTACTGCAGGCAAGACTATAGTCGTCTCTGCTGGGTGTTGTGGATGCTACTTAATGTGCCACTCAGAGATTCTCCAGCTGTAGGATTTGGCTGCCCAGCAGATCAAATCAATAATGTATTTATCCTCCCAGCTCTGCTGACAGGTATGGAAGTGGTACTGTCCCCGAGTTGCAGAGAGAGCAAAACTATTCAGGAAATGTACTTGGATGCCTAAAGTGGATTTACCTGGAAAAGAGCTAGATATTTAATTTTAAGAAAGTAGTCCAGATCAACTCCTAGCAGGAAGGATGTCCTTGTTTATATAGACAGTAGAGTTCAAAGTATCACTTATAGCGCTCCCTGGAGATAGCTACCCATCTATTTTCTATACAAATAACTCCAGTGTTTAAGGGGAGAGTCATGAAATGCCCCGTTGGCGCAGACAAGCTGCCAGGAGTATGTACTCCATGTGAAGTGCCGCAGCAGAAAGGCTGAACGTGCACAAGCTACACAAATTGTGGCACAGGACAGGGGTGAACCTCAAGGTCCCCAGGACGGCAGCAAAATTACTCCCTTAATGAGTAATTCGGCTGCACTTGGGAAAGAAGGGCTTTTCTCTGACCCTGTTTCCACAGTAAATTTTGTTGTAGTCCTGGTACCGTTGTACAAAGATCCCACCATCTTCAAAACCTGCTGATAGTGCTTGATGTGCCAAATTCTTGTAGAAGGGCGAGTAAGGCGTGCTACCCACCCACCCGGAGAAGGTGAACAATCTCTCGTTTATTTATTTTACTCACTTGCTATTAATTGCACAGGATGACCCTTCTCTCGTGTGTTATGAAGCATATTGACTTCCTCTCCACAGGTCTTCCAAGAGACTTGCTGTTAAGCATGCTTGGCATAAATCCTGAGCAGGGCCCTGGGACAGTTTTGGAGGAACATGGGGTCTGGTGTTAGAGCTAATGAGCTTGTTATGAGACATATACTGCTATCTCTAGTGGCTCTATCCTTTTGCCACTGTGTCCAGCCTGTCTGCAATTAGGAACAAGGTCTGTGACATTGTGCTTTATACTAAATCTGCAACGAGACAAAAATGTCTGATTTTCACTGAACATAGCAGAAACTCATGATCCACAGAGTAAGAACAAATTTTTCTCCTTTATGACTTGAATTCTTTAGAAGTCCCCAAGGACTTACTGTTTAAAATTGGAGGTCTTTTCTTTCTTTTTCCCCTCCCTTCTTTTTTTTTTTTTTTATTTTTTTATTAGAGCTGCTGCTCATTTTTCCAGGGAACTAGAAATCAGAATGGTGTCAGCCCAGGTAGTTGAAGCTATAACCCTGAACGCAGGGCTTACAAGTGTGCGTCAGGCAATTGATATTGATGTATATTGACAGGGTAGAAGGCAAAAAAAGAGTATTTAAGTGGCTCCGATAGATTGAGACACAAAGATCTGGGCCCATGTTGCCCACCTGTCCAAGATAACTCCTGCACTCTGTCTGTAAGAGGTCAGTAGTGAAGCAGAGTGCAAATGCAAAAGGCTGGGCCACCCCTGTAAATGATTCTCTCTTCTTTGCTCATGATCAGTTAAATCAGAGAATACAGCTATGGAAGTGACCTCAAAAAATCTCCCGATCACCTCTACCTCAAGGAAAAGCCATTGTAGCTAAGCCATTCATCTGGGATGTTCAGGTCAACTTGGCCATCGTAGGGTCTCAAGGAAGAGCCCTGGTGTCTCTGCCTGACTTGGATCATTTCTGACCATTGGGTTTGCAGGTTTTGCCCTTATTTTATTTTATTGAATGTCTCCAGCAGGCAAGCTCTATCCTACACGGAGGACATGCTCTTCTAGGGGATTGTCCAGCCATTGTCAGACAATTAATCTGAATTACCCCATTCAGTTCAGTCCTATTCACTCCCTGCGATCCATTATTGTCACCATTCTTCCCTACTATTAATATCACCCAAGCTGCTCTTTCTTTTCACACTGGAAACTTTAAATGGACAGATATGTTAATTGGTATCATTACAACAAACGGTCCTAGTCACACTGCAATTCGGGCGAACATTTCATGTTGCCATTTAAATAATGAGGGGTTTTTTTCTAGGGTTTTTTTTTTTTTATGCCACTGACAGCTACTTGTGTTTAATTCATTTTGATTTCGTTAGGAGGGGGAAGTTATCAGGATTGCATCATTAAAAATGCATGCTTGGGTTATTCATGCATGTTTCATATATCCCTGTGTATGATCCATCATAATTCAACATTAGCCAATGGGGATACTGAGTGGAAAGGGTCTGCTGAGCATACATATAATTCAATTACACCCATGACGTCACATTGATTGGATTCTTAATGACGCCTCCAAGCCATGCTGTGAACGGGGCTGGGCAAAATGAAAATTTCCACTGGGGATGCCTGTGCCTGGGAACACCAGATTTGTGTTACCTCTCCCGATTTGTGGTAGTTTGGATCCAACAGGAACTGGGCAGCTGCTTTGGAGCTGTCGGAACTGAAGGCCAGCTGTGAGCCAGCTCAGGCAGCATGGCAAGGACCTTGACTGCTACCAGGAGTTGTGCTGCTTGGGCTCTCATAAGGAAATAAGACCAGCAAACATCAGGGAGAACATCTTATTAAAGTGCTTTTACCAGTACAGCAGTTCCCATGGCAGAGGGAGAAACTTGTCATGCTGCAATAAATCCTCCTAATCTGGTGTAACTCTGCCATGGGTTGGGTCAAAAGAACCCCTTCTCGATGATGGGTGGTTGTGGAGCAGCGTGTGGAGCTATTCCCTGCAGCTGAAGAGGGAGACAGGAGATGCAGCTGGTGGCACCTTTATCCCTTCCTCTTGTCATGAATTTTGTTTTAGGATAAATCAGTAATTCCACCTTCCTCGCCCCTCACCTTCACTATGGTCTTTCACCCCCTTAGTGAAATGAATTTCTCCTTTCCAGAGCCTTCCCATAATATACATAATGAGAAAGTGCTGCTCCTGGGGACCCAGGCAGCACAGGGCAGAGGTCGGGTAACGTAGCAACGTCCATTATTTTGACAGCAGAGGTGAGCTCGCTCCCAATGGATGTTCCTGATGCTTTGAGCACCATGGGATATGCTTGTGATAGTCATCCGTGCTGCTCTCCCCTTTCTGGACCTTCAAGGTCAAGCAGCTACAAGAAGTGAGCAGGAAAAAGGTGGAGGGAGCAAGGTAAGAGGTTGAAATGTGCTTCTTGTTGTTGGTTGAGAAGACCCTTGTTGGTCAGTGGAGCTGGAGAGGCTGGGATACACATTGGAGAAGGGAGTGAGGACAGCCCCTTCCACCGAGTATGTTGTCAGCAGCATCTCCTTGAGAGCCAGCCTCATCCCTGCAGGAATGATAAAGCCTTTGTCGGCTGCTTGAACCCTGTGTCTTTGCACAGCACCTTGTGTGCTTAGATGCTGATCTCAGTTTGGGTGTCCTGGCACTGCTGCTTCTTGGTATAAGTCAAGTGGAGCAAGTGGAGCAACTCTGCTGATGCAGAGTTTTCTTGGATGTTCCTTTTAAATAAAAAAAAAAAAGGAAGACTCGGCATCCCTCACTACCTCTCACTTTAATATATTTAATAATAACTTGCTCTCTGTGAGTGTGTCCCGTGCACTCGTGTGCCTCAGCACTTTTTAAGCTCTAGTGAATTACAACCCAACAGTGGATTCTTTCCATTTTATTGGTGCTGGATCACAATCCTAGAGAACTCAAAAAAACCCCACCTCTGTTTCAGATCAGGGCCAGGAGAAGAAATCACTCTGTCTTCTGACTCCTAGACCTCTGCTTCAAGCACATGAGCATTCAAACTACTGATCCTATTGATTTTCAATTACGGCTCAAATGGAAGTGGTTGTAGCTTTGTGTTAACCCTCGGGAGACTTTGTCCTGTCATCTCTAGTGAGGAGCAGGGGGAGAAATCCCGCAGTGCCCGTGCTGACGTGGAGCTGTGGTCGTGTGGCTGAAACTCACTCCTTTCTCCAGCAGCTTGTTAAAATAACAAATTTGCTTTTTATGGGGATGAGCGTTCTTGGATCTGCTGCTGGGGGCAATACACGGGTGTGTGGCATGAAGAAATCGTAGCTATAAATACAGAGTTATTGTGGTGTGGTAGAAAGTTATTGTTGGCATGAGTGTGGGGTATTTTTAAATTGTGTGAGGAGACTTATTTTAAATGGCAGCTGTGCTGAACTTTGCTGGCATCTTAGGGATAGCCCTGGCAGAGCTGGGTTAGCAGGCAGAAGGCAGATGGCAAGCTTGAAGCTGCAAAATTCACACCTTTCCTTCCCTGAGTTTTAGGTTGGTCAGTGTTTCCCAACCAGGTGGCTGTGAGTGTGCACACACACTGCATTTTGTGGGTGCTTTCCTTGTTGGGTGTCTCAACTCTTCACCAAAGCCAGGAAACAACCTGTCAGTTCTACTGGCTGGAGGTGCAAAGGAGTTAAATAATTTGTAGAGCCAGGTTAAGATCATGGCACATTCCCTGGAAAGAAAAAAAAAAAAAAATTCAAGAATTATAATTCCCAACAGCCTGGCAAAGAGCTAGAATGAGTTTAATGAGATTTGGGTTCATCTTAGACTTGATCTCCTCTGACCCACATAGCGGTCTATGCAACCATCCTCCACTTCCAGACCAATATATGTGTTTCTTCCATCGGCTTTACGTGAGAGCCACTGATTATGTTATTTATAACAGCCTGCCTGCAGCCGGGCAGCTGGAGCCAGTGTTGGGTTACCATCACCTGCTCCCTTCCCGGTTCCCCTCTGCTGCATCAGAGGGTACAGCAGGGCTGGATTATGGACTGGGCTGGGGTGGTGACCCTGAACCAATGCTGCCCCTGGCTGTGGGACACTGTCCTCATCCTCGCCTCCCTGCAGAGCCTGCAGGGAATGAAATGCAGCAAGACTCTGAAGTATATCCTGTAGGATGCTCTCTATAAGGACCAAAGGCAATGCCCTCCAGGGCAATTTCGTACCTCTAGTCTTTTTGGGTCTATCTTAAGCCAAAAACATTTATTGTTAATAATATTGAGCAACCTGGTCTAGTGGGAAGTGTCCCTGCCCATGGCAAGGGGCTTAGAACTCAATGATCTTTAAGTTCCCTTCCAACCCGAACCATTCTATGATTAAAATTATGCATTTTGTCTGGGCAGGAGCAGGACTTCTTTGGGGTGGGCGCTGTGTTGCCTTCTTGAACATCCAGCAGATCTTTTCTGGATGCTGCAAATAAGTGCTAAGCATCCCCAAATGATAAGAAGAGAGGATGTCAGCTAAATGGAGACAGGGTCCTCATGGTGAAGGTAGCAGGCTGCTCTGAGCTGGCAATTTTATCTCACTTATTCTCCCTGGGAGTGGGGAGCAAGCAGTCCTACCTGCTTTTTTTCTATCCCTTATCAGCAGCATCTGGCATTATCACATTTGTTATATCTCCTCCTCACAGTGCTGACATGAGAGGACATCTCCCAGGGTTGTCAACAGGATAAAAAGTAGGAAATTAGCAAAGCCCCAACGCACAAGTCTCTGTGACTCTTTCCTTTCCAGCCTGAACACCAGCTTTGCTGTGTCCTGGAGCAGTAAGAATGGTGAAGGTGACCACACTCCTCCCAGTTGCTTTCCAGTACCTAAAGGGGGCCTACAGGATAGATGGGGAGGGAATCTTGGTTGGGGATTGGAGTGATAAGGTGAGGGGTGATGGTTTTAAATTGAAAGATGGGAGATTTAGATTAGATATTAGGAAGAATTTCTTTCCTGTGAGGGTGGTGAGACACCAGCCCAGGTTGCCCAGAGAAGCTGTGGCTGCCCCATCTCTGGAGGTGTCCAAGACCAGGCTGGACAGGGCTTTGAGCAACCTGGTCTGGTGGAAGGTGCCCCTGCCCAGGGTAGGGGGGTTGGAACTTGACGATCTTTAAGGTCCCTTCCAACTCTGAGAATTCTATGATTCTATGAATCTGCTTATCTGGAGGATGGAAACTCTGATCACGTACATTAATTAGCACTGCTGGCAATGGCCAGTGGCCAGATCAGTATGGAAAAAATATACGTGCTTTTTTTTTTGCAAGAGAGGCTGCTGAGAGCTCATTTATTTCTTTGCAGCCTCGGTGTGCTCGTGAGGAGGCACGTGGGGGGCTAAGCCAGGTAGAAGGGCTGCGGCTTCATTACACGATCCCTTTCCCTGCTTATTGAGTATCAATTGGAAACAGCTCCCCGCAGTGGCTCTGCTTCAAACCCTTCTGCTTGAAGCTGACTCTGCATCCCGGTGGGAGGCCCTGACTTCCCCGAAGAGGCAGCTCCAAGCTGGCCTGAGTTCATAACCTTCCCTCCCTGCCCCTTGCAGCTCCTGGAGCTCTACTGCTCTCTGGAAGATTGCTGTTACCGACGTGAACTCCTTCCTCCCTCCAACGTGCTGGTGAAATGCCCTTTGTAACGCTCCGAGCTTTTGTTTTTTGCATGAGCTGAGTTGGGGTGAACTTGGCGAGACTGCCAGAACATCATGAATAAGTTAGGAGGAAAGCTGTACTCGGTGCTCAGAGCACACGCGGGCAGAGAAAGCAGGCTTGGGGCTCAAACAGCCATTCATGTGCCTCTCTGGTGGCGTTTCATACCCTCTTTACGTGCCATATTGGTTGAAAATTGCACCTTTCATGTGGGTGCTGATCTCCACGGGTCTTCACCAGTCCTGTGTTTCTATGGTTATAGTGGGCTTCAGATAAGGTGCCTGCAAATCTCTCCAGCATCACCTATGATCATTTTGGTGGGCCATCCTGACAGTCCAACGTCTAAGAGATCTTTCTCTGTGAGAGCTCATTAGGCAGTTCTGTGTCTCCTCAACGCTTCTCCCATCACAGCATCCCATCGCTCAAGGCTCTTCCTGGAGTTTCTGGTTCTCCTACTGCAAGACAGACATCTTTAAAGGCTAGAGTGGACAGCCTGATCAGATCACCTCACTGCCTGAATCACCCGACATCTGTGGCCATGTCACTATTTCTGTTTCTTAAGAGCAGTGATTTTCCCAGGAGGAGCAAAATCTGCAAGGTTGAGATGAAATTTCCCCCTGTCCTCTTCCTAAAATCTTCTTTGCAGAAGAATTGCTCAAAGGAGGAGCCCCCTTTCTCTTTCTGGGAACATCTCTGCTCTCCTTGTACTTGCACGGCTTGTACTTCTTGGTTTCTGAAGACCAAGTCTATGTGATCTCAGGGCTGTTTCTGTGCTGACAGAGCCCTGCTATTCTCTGCTCTCAGCCTCTGGTGTGTCTGTGGGATCTTTTTCATCCTTTTTGCAGTTTATCACTTCTCATGACTCCCCCTATCCCATTCTTCCTGGTACAGAGTCCCTTGTCACCATGATTTCATTCATGCTGTCCCCGGAGGGTCATTGCCAGTCACCTCTCTGCAGTTATTTCTGCACAGTTGGGGCTTTGTAATGAAAAACAAAACTCATCTATCTGCTTCATTTCCAGAACTGCTTGATTAGCTCCTGATTTTTTCCTTGGCTTCATTTCAAATCAAAGCAGGTCAGGGAAGAAGTTACATTAGTGTCCTCTCCAAATTGTGCCCTGGACCATATCAGAATGACTTTTCTGACCCCACACTGCTAGATCAGGGCCAGAGAGCAGAGCTCTGCCACGCTGCAAGGAGGTGTAGGACTGGAAGGGATGTCTTGGGTCAAATCCGAGCCCCTGCCATTGCTGGCATCAAGTTGTGTGATTCTGTTGGCAAACTCCATCCTCACCTTCATTTGCTGCTTCTGCTTGCCCAGCCCAAGGGTTTCTCACTGCTGGTGGGTTGGGCAGGCTGGTGGTCCCATACATAAGGCTATAGCTGGTGGATGGGAGAGGCTGGGGCTGAACTGGATGCTAAGCTGAGGACAGGGTTATTCCAGAAATACCCTGGCTTAGCTGAGGACCAGCCTGAGGTCAACCCAGAAATGTGCCTCCTCCAGCAACGTGCGTCCACACTGGGGCCCAGAGGTGACATCCTAGGAGTTGGGCCAAAGGGACTTTTCTGCTCTGAGGAGGTCATCCCAAGCAAGCGAGCAGACCACGTTGCATCTGTCTGCACAAAGCTGGCGAGACCCCGATCACCAGAGGCTGCTTTTTGCAAGGTGTCTGGGGGCTGCAGCTGCCTGTTTAAGGGTAATACAATCTCCGAGGGGTCTGCAAGTAACAGTCCCAAAGCCCAGATATCTTCTGCAATGGGAAGTGACTCCAGCCTGGGAGTGACGTGTGGCGCCCGGCGCTCACCAAGCAGCACGCCGCTAATGGCACTTAAAAATTACCTCTCCTCTGGCCGTTTCATAAAAAAAAAAAAAAAAAAAAAACAGTAAAAACTGGGCATGAAGCGTGTCTCGCCTCTAAGTGCCTCTGCCAGAAATACTTGATAGAGACATATGCTCACCTCACACACACACACACACACAAACCAGACAAATTTGATAAAGGGATTTGTTAGCGGAGATGCTACAATACGTGCTGCTGCCTCCTCTGATTTCGTTCTGAAGGCGAGGGTTAGTTTTTTTGGTTTTGTTTTGTTTTTTTTGGTTTTTTTTTTTTTTTTTTTTTGTTTAAGTGCTTTTCTGATGGCTGCTTTACATTTTGCTCTGTGTTACGGAGGAGCTGATTCAGCAGTTTAGCACCCAGCCGCTGCTCAGAGGAATTTGCGCTGGCTTTGTTTATTATTTTGAGCACAGCCAGTTCTGCTTTGCTATTAATTGACAAGCAGGAAATGTTTCTTGGACTTTTTAGATAGTTGAGTCCGTCGCTGGGACCCTGCTGTCGAGGAGGGGAAGCTCATAGGAAACTTGCATTTGAGTGATTAGAAAACAGAATATGACTTCAGTGCAAATATCTCCCTTGATATTTGAGGTGTCAAATACTCTGAGTAATGATCATGTTTTATATATAGTTTATAACTTTCTCCTGATGCATATGCCGCCTACAGTATCTGCATCGTGGAATATACACACAATGTGGCTGTGTACAAATGATGTAGCTGTATAATTACACCTACAGAAGAAGAGATCTGTCTGTATTTATTTTAAATATATTTATATGTGTATTTAAAGAAAGGGTATTACACAGATGGAATCTCTTCTAGGTCACATTTCAATAATAATTAGAGTCTAATTACGCTGTGGCAATTTTATTTTATTTTATCTTATTTTGTTTTAGCTACCTCTAATAACTGCTAATTTTCCAACCGCAAAGGTCATGGCACAGATGTGAATAAACACGTCGTAAACTGGATGCAGTAAATAAATCCCCTCTCCAGTAGCAGTGGTATTGAGCACAGTAAAGCTGCGAGGACTGGGAAAAGACTCTTGTCACTGATGTTCTGATTATACAAATTAATGGCAGTTGTGTAATGAAAGATCAGACCTCAGGAGCTGTATCCAAGTGTCTTTGATGTGGGGTTAAATTCCCAGTAAGTGCAGTAAAACTACAGTACCCCTTTTATAAGGCTCGACCCACTGTTTCACTGATACCACCGTGACCAGCCCTGCTGGTGTCTTTAGCTTTGATTTGTAAGGCTGCATCATCTATTCCCACCCTCATTACTATTGTGTTTGGGTGTTATGTATCTGCTGAGATTTTCCCGAGTTTATTGCCCGGACCTGGGATGGGCTGCAGGAAAAAAAAAAATCAATCTGCACTTACCCTGCTCCTTGTGCCATAAAACTCCAGCTCTGATTGCTTTTGGAGACAGGAGACAGGCCTCGGACCAAAATCTTGCCCTAAAACTTCCACCTGAGACAATTGCTTCGGTTTTATTTATTTAGACTCTTGTTTGAAGAATATTTGACAGGCCACAGAGAGCTGGAGCTGAGCAGCTGCTC
Source organism: Tringa tobata (assembly GCA_033628505.1). NCBI lineage: Eukaryota > Metazoa > Chordata > Aves > Charadriiformes > Scolopacidae > Tringa > Tringa tobata. The sequence continues at coordinate 935,419 of JAHREE010000302.1, read as the reverse complement.
GGTGTAAGGAAATTCGGGAAAAGCTTTTGACAAATACTGCCAGGGATAGAGCTCGTGCGTGGGGAGGGGGATGAGCCCGCAGAGGAGCTGGTGGCTGTGCCAAGGATTAACTGGAAAGGGAAGGTAATCCCAAGCCAACAGGTGGGATAGCCTGAATTTGCGGGACAGAAAGCCCGTCTCAAAGTGAGGGATTAAGCTGTTGAGGTGCTGATACCTTCACAACGGGGCGGTTTAATTTGGATGCGTGTCTGGGTGGCGTGTGGGAGTTGCCTTTGTTTTAACTGAACCGGTAAAACCCTGGTCCCATTGAAATCAGGGGAGTGAACAGCCCGTGTGGGGAGAGAGGTGGTGGTGGAGGAATGGAATAAAGCCTCTTGGGGAGAGTCATAGAGGTGTCCAGCTCGGAAGGGACCTCCAAAGGTCATCTAGTCCGACCTCCCCGCAGTCAGCAGGGACACCCCCAACTAGACCAGGCTGCCCAGGGCCTCGTCGAGCCTCACCTTGAATATCTCCAGGGAAGGGGCCTCAACCACCTCCCTGGGCAACCTGTTCCAGTGCTCCACCACCCTCACGGTGAAGAACCCTCTCCTAATCTCCAGTCTAAATCTGTTCCCCTTCAGCCTAAAGCCATTGCCCCTCGTCCTGTCATTGCAGGCCTTTGTAAACAGGTTCTCCCCAGCCTTCCTGTAGGCTCCCTTCAGGTACTGGAAGGCCGCTATTAGGTCTCCCCGGAGCCTCCTCTTCTTCAGGCTGAACAACCCCAGCTCCCTCAGCCTGTCCTCGTAGCAGCGGTGCTCCATCCCCCTGATCATCCTCGTGGCCCTCCTCTGGACCCTCTCCATCAGGTCCATGTCCTTCTTATATTGAGGGCTCCACACCTGCACACAGGGTTTGTGGGAGGAGGGGTATGGGTCTTTCTTTCTTACCTGCTCCCACCGTGATTTCTGCACCACTGCTCACATCTCACTTATCTCCACTATGGTGTGGTTTGTTTTTGTTTTTGTTTTTTTTTTTTTTTCCCTTCGGACTCCTCCCCACCAACTGTGCTGGCTCCTGAAGAAACAAAGCATGGCCTGACACATTTCTGTCTGCGGCTCTCCTCCTGCATGGCTGGGCTTCTCGCACCTACCTGCTGGGAAGAGCAGACGTGGGAACAGCTTTGCTTGCTCCTTGGCTTTCTGTGCTCCTGCAACGTGAGCCCACTCCGAGCCCTCTGAGGTGGCACGTTGGTGTGAGACAGGGAAGATCCCTTGCCTCGAGACAGGGTGATGGGACAGGAGGAGCCTTGACTTAGTGTTTCTGCAGGTCAGATATAGGACTGAGCCAGGTCTCCTGGATTCAGGAATGCACGGAATGGGATCAAAGGGTCAGCCCTCTTTTGCTTCCACGGCTGGCGTCTGAGAAGGACTCTGTCCGTTCATCTGCCTTTGATCCTGATCTGTTCATTCCTGAATCCAGATCTGGAATACAGCTCCTGTCTGTTGCTGAGTCCGGTCTGGGACTTGCCCAGTGCCTCCCAGTGACATGATCATCTTCCTGGGAGCTTGACATGGTTTTGTATATTTTGCATATATTCCATTATTTTCTTTTTATTGTTTCATTAAAGTTGTTCTTCTAAACTCATAAGTATCTCTCTCTCCCTCCTCTCCTTGGAGACAGAGGTGTGGGAGAGCTTCTGCTGTTCATCTGAGCGGTCAGTCCGACCCAAACCATGACACCAGGGAAGCTCTGAGCTTGTCCTGCCCCACATCTCTGTGACCAAACTCTTGGCCACGCTTGGCTTTTCATTATCTCATTACCTGGTTGGGGTGATGGGGTGGGTTGGGGTGCTTGGGTAGCTCATTGGACAACAGCAGCATCTTTCTGACTTGCATATGGCTGGTCTTATTTCAACCTTAGACATTAACACACAGTCTTAAGAGATTTTTTTGCATCCAAAGAACCTCCCAGACCTGTCCTGGATGGTGCTGGGGGCTTCGAGCAGGTGAGAGGCAGCATAGCAGGAGCTCCTGAGGATCCCATCAGGGAAGCCCTGGGGTCCTGGCCCTTCCCTCCCTCCCTTCACCTAACGTTGTTTGAAAACATTTGTGAGCGGCGAGCGAGCCGCTGTGGCTGGCAGCACCGTGCAAACGCCCTCTGCTTGCGCTGCTGTTTTACATTGATAATTCATCCGAAGACCAGCATTTAGAATTAATTCAATTAAAGGGGCCTCATCATTCATTTATGAGGAAGGGAGGCTTATAAAGGGCTATACACAGGGAACATCTCTGTGCGCGCCGTGCTAGGGATGGAGTTCATTTCTAGCTGCAGGGTACAGTGCTCGTGGTGTCTCCTGGTCCATGGTGGGCACCTGGGCATCTCCTGGGATGGGGAAGAAATCAGATTGGGGTGTTTGTTTAGAGGCAATGTCAGCAGAGAAGCCTGTGTGTACACTGAGCTGTGCTTTTAGCATGAGATGTGATGCTTCTGGATCAAAACTAAACCACATTGTTAGGGCAGTGCAGTGCCAGGGTCCTTCATGGGTATTCACAGGAAAATCCGTCTTTGGAATCACCAGTTCAGCTCCTCTCTTGCATATGCACTTAAGTGATAGCCCCAAGTATTCTTTGCCTTTCCAGCTAGCTATGTGCCAAAATGCTTTTTCTTGGTTTTTACAGGACCGTATTCTGTCTCTTGTGGACTTTATCTTTCTGTCCCTGTCCCTGCTTGGTTCCTGGCCGTTAGTCCCTCTGTTCTCATAGGGAGGCCCCTTGGTGGGGCGATTTGCCTTGAGTTAGAGAGCACTGCTGTGCTGGCTGCAGCTTTGGGCAGAGAGCCCACTCTTGCTGGGTGAAGATATCCCTAATTGCACTGTTTGTTTAGCTGGAATGGTCGTTCTTAGGAAACACAGCAAGCAAAGGAAGGGAACTGATCATACTCTCCATCCAAAACTGAGAAACACAGTGATCATGAAAGGAAGAGGCCTTCTCCCTCTTCTTTGTCTTCTATGCCCACATTGAGCAGTTCTATCTGTTTCCATCATCAGGAAGAACTTTTTCCACATTAGGATTTGGGCTCATACCATTCCACCAGCTGGAACACGGATCTCTAGCCTTCCAGACCTATAGCAAGGACTCTGGCTCACAAACTTTCTCTCCAGTTGGGAGGGGAGGCAACTGCTCTGGTTTTGTACTTGTGTGAGGTTGAATTTTCTGGACCTGGGGAAACCAGCCTGACCACGCAAGTGTGAGCTTTCACCCCTTGTACCCTCAGGAGCTGGGTAAATGTACTTGGTAAGTCAAAGTCCACCAAATATCAACAGACGGATCATACTACCTCATTGGCAAATCTACCTATGAAAATGATTGTTGGATGATTTTGCGTCAAATGCCCTTCCCCTTCTTTTCTGGCTGGTTGAGGTTCTCCATTAACCCTCCTAGCTCCATGGCATCTCCAGGATAAAGGGCATGAAGCACCTTGCTGAGCCCAGTTCATGGTGGCAACTGCTAGCATTCCATGTTTCCTAGAACTGTCTCGACAGGGAGCTATTCCAGGGCTCTGTCCTTTTCCTTCCTTTTATCTGAGTAGAATCACATTTTGACAGGCCAGTGATGCAGAAAATAACTTGCTGCTCTCCAACTGTTGCATCCCTTGACCCCAATTAGAATGTGGTGCATGTAGAAGCGTCAGCTTCTTGCTTTCTCTCTGCTCTTCATCCCTCTGACCAAAATTTCCATTATAAAGATGACACCTGAGTGCTTCATGGGGTGGAAATCATTGCTGACCACATAGAGAATAAGAGTGAATCTGTAGTCCAGTTTATCTGGTGTGTTTCTGGCCTTTGTTTCAGAAGAAGGTGCAGAAAAACTGTCAGAAAGGAGTTAAGAGATATTCCAACCTGTGGGAATATGTCCCCTTGAATTGTCTACACAGGGTTGGATCCACCTATATAGAATATAATCACCCAATAGAATTGTCTAGGTTGGAAGGGACCTTTAGGATCATTGAGTCCAACCATCAACCCAACACTGCCAAAACCACCACTAAACCATGTCCCTCAGCTCCACGTCTATCCGTCTTTTAAATACCTCCAGGGATGGATATTCTACCACTTCCCTGGGCAGCCTGTTCCATTCTTTGATTGTAGGATTGGCTTATCCCTTGAAACATGAAACCATGTGTCCCTTGCAGACCTCCACCTTGGTATTAGAGTATTTCTTTTCAACAGTTAATGTCCTCACAGCTGAAGCAGTGGAGGATGAGTAAGGGAGTCCATGGGCTGGGAGTGAAGCAGTTCATGGAATATATCTATGGGTTTCTTGACCATCAAAGACTGCACGTGTTCCTCCATTACCCTATGTTCCTCCCCATTGGCAGCTCCCCTCCCCAGGAATGGCTGGATGGCATATCCTTCAGTTATCTTACAAGTGAGTCATAGCAACTGATGAACTCCCTCAGGACAAGAGAGCAGAAAACAGGGCTAGATTTGTGCCTGAGATGGATCCGACTTCTCCTCCCACTGCTTTGAATGTTGAGTTGTTGGTGCTGGACGTCAGGCATGTTTCAAATCACGGCTGCCTTGTGCTCTCTGATGCACAACCTCTCGTCAGGTTATCTGTGTGCGATCCAACAGGATGAGAGGAGGGCAGAGCTCCAGACTGTGACTCATTCAGTCTTTTCCCACTGCTGCTGTAATTCAAGTGGAAATCTCAGAAGATGGTAAAACCTTCAGGCATGTTAAAGATGCCAGGCTTTTAAGTGCGTATGAATGAATCCAGAGCTCATTTTGAACTTGAAAAAACAGGGCAGGCTTGCTGCGATCTTATTGCCTCTGCCTGTTGCAGAGTATCCATCTCCTGGAAAAAAGTGGCTGCACAGTGGTGGTGGTATCCGTGAGCATTTCTAAATTCCTGATCTTGAGGGGGCTATTGCATAGAGAGCAATGAGAAAAGCATCAGGCCTTCTCCCGAAGGTATCCTTGCATCCAGCAATTAATTAGCCTGAGGAAGAGTGCTTGAAGACTTTGGCAGGGTGCTTCTATCTTCATTTGTTGCCCTGGGACTCTGTCACCTGAATTATTTTATTGTGATTAATAATCAGGACCAGCACAGGGAAACAGAGCTGAGCATAGAGAGTGCCATCATTTGGAAATGCACCTGCCCTGGATGTGGGGTTTCCCTCTCCACCGGATGCTTCGGGACCTTGTGTAAGCACTAAGGATGACCCTGGCTGTGACCTTCCCTCCCTACTTGAAAGGACACTGTAGAGAGGTTGGTGCTGGTCTCTTCTCACAGGTAATTAATGACAGAACGAGAGGGAATGGCTTCGAGCTCCAACAGGGTAGGTTTAGACTGAACATTAGGAAAGAATTCTTCACAGAAAGAGTGGTCGGGCATTGGAATAGGCTGCCCAGGGAGGTGGTTGAGTCCCCATCCCTGGATGTGTTCAAGAGACGATTAGATGTGGTGCTGAGGGATATGGTGTAGGGGAGGACTTTGTAGAGTAGGGTAGATGGTTGGACTCGATGATCCCAAGGGTCTCTTCCAACCTAGATGATTCTATGATTCTATCAGGCCATTAGGATCCATGCAACATGCTCTGCACTCTCTGGACACTAAGGCTGGATTCCTCTGTGCTCCCTCTGACATCCCCTCTGCTCTTATTAGGCAGATGTTGGGTTGGTGGTGGAGTATCCTCTTGCCATGGGACGATGGAGCTCAATGCAAGGGTCACTGCATTCAGCACTGCAGTGACTTTCCTTGATTCTGACAAAGTTGAGTTTCTAATAAGGCTGGTCACCTTGACCCTCTCTGCAGTGTAGGAGACAGGGATGGTCCTTCATCCAAGCCTGGGCGTGACTATCCTACACAGGCACTTGCTTGGAGACAAGTCAGGGTGTCAGAAACCCTCTAGTGCCTCAGGAGAGAAGATGCCACTAGAAACTCGGTGAAGGAAATGCAAGCTGTCACCAGAAAGCTGTTCCATCAGTATTTTGATTTTAAACAAGTGGAGCTATAACTCATGCAAAGAAACTCTCATTTTTTTATGGCCTATTACAGCAACAAATCTTTTATCCACTAAACAGCAGCAACCACCACTGCTGTCATCTGCAGCTTCCAAAAAAACCAAATGAAGCGCAACACTCTTCCTTTTGTTATTTCTGGGTGAGAAGTTTATGATGCCAAGGTGTTGAACAGTCTCAGATCTGAGTAGGTCTTTAATATGAATGAAGTGGATAAGACGTGAGTGACGGGCGGTGGCATGACACTGATTGAGCTGTGGTGGCTTCGTGCAGAAGAGACTTGTCTCTGCGGTTGGAATGAGTGGCAGCTAAAGATTTGCTTAATAATTTGTGCCATGAGAGAGGAAAAAATAGTATGGTAGGGCAGAATGGAGCCCTCCGAAGAGATCAAGTCTCTTCATTCATTTTCTTCTGCATTGGGATGCTAAAAATTATTCCTCTTGGAGGGACTGTGCATGGCCAGGTGAGGAGGGATGCTGGTATGAAGAAGGTTCAGAAACTCCCCCTTCTTCTTGCCCTCTTCCCCAGAGATCATATCCTGAAACAGAGAGAGGAAAGCTGTTCTTGCAAATAGTGCTGTCAACAAAACCCTGCCTTTCGTCTCTGGCTGGAGGGCTTGGAACAGAGTGAAAAATTGCAGCAATGTTTATTTAACAGAAGATAAGCTTTAAGCTGAATATATATATATAGAGGTTTTTTTTTTTGGCTGACAGTAATCAGGGATTTTTTTTTCCCTTAAATATGAAAATAACTGCCTAATCTCCAGCTTCATTTTAACCTGAAAAATGTTGGTTACTTGACAATTGTTTGAAAAGGGATTTCTGGATGAAAACCTAATGAATGGCTTAAAAGTTGATTAAGGAGGAGGGGAGATGCTAAGGCAAAGTTTTCTCGCTGGAAATAGTGATTTATTATCCTGCTATCTTTGCAAATGACAAAATAACTAATTAGATACAATTCATCTTCAGAACTTGAAGCTGCCACTGGAATAAGTTAGAAGATTTTATGGACAATTCGTAGTCTCAAATTCTGATCTAAATGTAGCATGGTGTGTATTGAGAGTTAGTCAAACACACGGAGATGACGGGAGAGGCGTAATAAGATTCTGAAATTCTGCCCTCCTGGAGAATTTTTTTTCTAATGAAGAATTTGAAAAGGGCATTTTAGAATGATGTTTTATACGGTAACAGTCTTTTCCCATAAAACATCAGCTATAATAATTATTTTTATGCAGATCCTGAGGCACAGAAAGATTAAATGACTTTCTCAAGGTCAGACAGTGAGTCAGAGGCAGAACCAGTGAATGAATGCGAGTCTTGATTCAGGAGCTAAGGTGTACACAAGTAGCCCTTGCTTCTTTAATCTCCAAGGCCAGATGCACTCAATTTTTTTGGGTCTGATATCCCAGCATCTCCTAACCCAGATGTTTCTACAGGAAGGGTGCAACCCTGGGAATGGGTAATGTGACCCTAACCATCTCTAGTTAATCCTTGGAACCGGCATGACCTGCATGAGGCTACTGATGAGTACATTGTCCTTGATGGGTCAACTCCCAGGGGATAGCTGTAGTGGTGAACAACTTCTTTTGGCTGTGTTGTCACTTGATATCCTAGATGAAAGTTGTGGGAAGGGGTCAGTCAGAGGTTTTTCTGCATGGCTTTCTACTGATAAAGACTGGTGCTTAATTTTAAATATACACTGGATGATACTCCCTGCCTCCCTGGGGTCACCCGGAGATTAGAAGTCCTGCAGCCTTAAATGCTGCAACATTTCTACCTGTAAGAACTAGTGTAGTGGTGAATCTTGTATTGCTGTTGCTTCTGACCAGTGCTGGGTAGGGATTTGCATTTTAGCTATTTATTTTGCAAATCTTTCTGACCAGACCAGTTCAGCCGCACCAGGTCCCAGGGGACATATTAACTGTAGCAGTTGTACGCTCCTTCAGTGAAGTTGGCTAAGCCAACTGCATTCCTCTTTGGACACTGTTTGTGCCTCCTGATATCTCCCGATGAATTATTAGCTATGGAAAAGACTTATTGCTAAGATATTGTAGTTAGTTTAGTCTTCTGGTCATTGCAGGTTTGCTTTCAAATATGTTTTGTTCTAAGTGGCTTGAAAGCTGGTCCTCCTGACATTTCCCCTGGGCCTCTCTCCTGCAGTCTGATAGATCTTGCTGTCAGGAAGTTATTCCTCATACTCAGGCTACTTCTTATCAGTCTGTCACTTTTTCAACTCATTGGGCTAATAGTTTTCCCATTACAAGAGCTGTCTCTCTATGTCCTTTCGCCCCGGTCTCCCCAAGGGAACCTCTTTCTTCTTGCACAAAAAGAGGGTCAGACTAGATGACTTTACAGGTCTTTTTCTCCCCTCCTGCTCTAACTTCTTGGAGTCTGAGATATTCTGGATCTGACCTATGGTAAACTCTGGCAGAGTGTATTAAAGAATAGATTTGATAAAATCAACAACGAAGACATCGGTGTTCATAAATCCCCCAGGTTTAGACATTCTCATAAATTTGAGAATCGTATCCAAGAAGGGGTAAAGCAAGGTCTTTTCTGTCCTGGATGTACATGACTTTTGGGGGCATAGGGAAAGGCTGAGTTATTCTGGTGCTGAGAAATAGTTTCTCGGATTTGTAGCAGGATTTTCTAAGGATGAGAAGAGACAGGAAAGAGAAGGCAGGAAAAACAAAACAAGAAAGATCACTTCTGTTGCTCATCTGAGGAATGAAGAAAAGGCTGGAGGCTCTTTCTCCATGTGGATTAAGTTCAAGGTTGGGACACCACTGGAATCTTCCAGACACCCGATTCATTTAAGGCTCATAAGGGCAGCTATTCCATCTAGGCTCCAGATGTGTGCAGATGTTGTGTGGAATTGTGCCCCACCGTGCACCAGCATTTGGCATCATCAACACTGTCCTGCATTCCCAGTCTCCTCTCTGGAGAACACCTCACCAGCAAAGCAGCTGGGCTGGAGACAACAGTAGTGCTCGCTGCTGATTAAGCAATAATGAAATTAATAGCCTCTTAACATTCTTACATTAACAACAGTGTCAGCGTGTCAGTAAGTATTTACAATATAAGTTACACAAATGTCATTTTGGTACACTGAGCACTTCATATTTGCCATCCTCTGCCGCGGCAATAAAATCAATCAGCCCGTCGGAAGAGGAACGCGCCCAGGAGATATCATTATTAATGGCACAGGGCCAAGCTTTCGAAGACCTGCGTGGGAGGCAGATGAGCAGATGAAGGGCTCGCATCCCTGCGCTGAAATGCCCTCAGGTCTCTGCACGAGCCCACTTTTGAGGCCAGCTGAATGAAGGCTCAGTTATCCTGTCGGCAAAGGGAGGGCGTTTGGAAGGGTTTGAAAACAAGTCCATCATCTCCTCTTCGAGACCTCATAGTAAGCACCCGATCGAAGTGCTCTGCATGATTTGGTTTGAAAGGTCTGAAATTATTTAACTTGTCTTGAAGAGATTGCTTCCTGCAGTAAAAGATCTTTCCTCCTGCTTCCTGCTGAACATCTTGTATCCTGGGCATCCAAAGGCCCTTTTCCCCACCAGATGCCTTGATTCTGCACTGGTTGTGAGCGCAGATGGCTTTGATGCTCTGGTGCTTTGTTTTAAAGTCTTGGATTAGTAGCTGGATTTGATCTTGGCATCCCTACTTGGTCATCTGCAAGGAGAGTTGGTCTCTCACATTATGGTCCAGGTTCATAGGAGTGTGAAGGCATTTATCTCCTGAAGGTGCCAAAACCTCATTTTTTTAGGGCAGATTACGCTGAAACGTCCTGAGAACCTTACAGCAGGATGCAGCTCCCACTGAAGGCAGTGCAAAAATTCCTGCTGTTTTCCATGGGAGCTGTACAGATCCTGAATTGGCTTTCAATCCTGTTTTCTTCTCCAAAGCTAGACTTTTGAAAGTGCCATGTTTACATGGATTGTTTTGTTGGTGCTGATCTCTGCAATCAGAGAGACCCCGCTTATGCGACTGTGGGCAAATTATTTACTGTTGCTGCCCTTTTATTTTACTCTGCAAGATCCTAAACCTTGCTATGCAAGCCAGATATGTAAAAATCCATGAATATTTGTCAAGGTGTGTGAGAGCCATTAACATGGGTCTCCACGCAAGAAGAGAAGGCGACAGCATTTGAAAGTATTTTGCTGTGGTTTCAGATATAACAGCAGCCGTGGAAAATTCACTTTTGTCTATTAAAAAGACAAAAAAAACCCCAAACACACACAGAGGAAAAAGAAAGAATCCCAGCACTTGAAGGATTAAATAGTGCATTGGCTGTCTACAACATAACAGGCCCTTTGAAGGTTTGGATGTGATAAAAATGCTCGTGCCCATCTGACACACCGCAAACATTGAAGTCAATAGAATTACATCAGGGACAGATTTGAATTCGGCCCCTTGCTCCCCACTTTGTGCTGTCAAATTATGATTTCAAGGCAAAGCATTATAAATCAGATATAGAATAGGGAAATGTGGGGGGACTGCGTAACTAATACAGGTGCCTGAGCTCCTGCAAGCTCTTGAGTCCTAGCAGAAGAACTGATGAGCAGGAGTGGTTTCAGGGAGAAATCTTAAAGGGTTCAAATCAAGCAGAAGTGTCAGTCAAGTAGCCCGACAATGCTGGGAAATCAATGCTGAATTCTCAAAGAAGAGCGTGCGGGGAAAATGATACCATTTGTTTGCAATTCTAATACAATGAATCAACAGATCGCTTGCAAAATGCTCCTAATGAAAATGCGCATAATAGATGTGCAGAACCAAGAGAGACAAGGTATCTGTGCTAGTGAGGAGAGGGGATATCTGAATCTAGGGTTGGCTGCTGAAATTTGAAAGTGTTCTGGTATAGCTGGGCTGGATCTGTCATCCCTAAAGTCCTGGGAGAGCCTGGCAGTGAAAGATGTACGTTTTCGCCAGGGGAGAAGAGGTTTTGATAAAGAAGCAGTTGTTATTATGGAGGGGTCAGCTGTTCTGTAAAAATAGCAAGAACGGAAGCGTGGTATAAAGCCTGAATAGATTAAAGATAATCTAAAAACTGAGACAGATCTCCTAACAGACAGCCCCAGCATTACTCCTATTTTCTTTCCCTGGTAAGAAATCCAGCTTCTAGCACTGTTTGATTTTTTTGGTGTTTTTGTTGGGTTCTTTTTGTGGGCGGGGGGAGTAATTTCCATGGGAAGTAGATGGAGATCAGTTGTTCATTGTTTTTTCCAATGTAAGAATTAGGGACATTCTCAGGGAATTAGCAGCTGTCAGGTTCAAAGCAAACAGAAACTTGTTCTGGGGGAAAAAAAAGCCATCTCTTTGGTCACAAGAACTAATTGACTGGTAGAACTTCCTGCTGCAGGACATATTCTGGGTTCTAAAATACAGCCAGACAAATCTGTAGCAATCAGCGGTGGTCTATTAACTGTAAAGTTACAACATTTGGCTTGGGACATCCTTCAGCCTAAAACTCTTGGAAAGAGTATTCTGGGCACATATTGTGTATGTTTACCCTTTTCCTCTGCTCGTCCCTCGGCATCTGTTGTTGGCCATTGCCAGAGGCAGCTATTTCCTAGCTGGATCTTTGACTAGACCCAGCAAGGCCATTTTTACTGTCTAAAAGTCCAGGGTTGTCTTCTCCCTCCTCAGTAAAGTCTAGTAAAGTGGACAGCTTGCAAGCTCTACTCAAATGCAATGGGTCTCTCCAGGCTGTGTGACTGTAAGGTGTTGTTTTCAGGTTTGGGATGTATCTGTGTACGTGTTCAATGAGAAAGGGGATGCTGCATTCCTACAAAATTAATCGCCCTTTTTCCGTGAAGTTAATATCTGAGCCAAAGCTGATGGAAGTTGCTGGATCTGTCAATTATTGGATAGGGCTGAATCTCAGTTTTTCAGTCCCAAAAGATGGGTGTGGGCAGCTTGCCTCAGGCTGTTGGCTGGAAAGGAGACAGATTGTCACCTCTGGATAAGAAAGCAGAATGGCAGGTTTTAATTATTTCAAACTATTCATTTCTCAATATTTCATTCATATCATTTTGAACTATTCATTTCTCAATAATACCAAGCAGCAGCAAAATCCAGATCCCCCTCCAAGTCAGAACAAAGCAATTAGGGTGCCATAGGAGAATAGGTGATGTAGGACGACCCGTTGGGGATCTGAATAAAACTTAGGAGCCAGGTGACCCCACAGGTTACCTGTGATTTGTGCTCATTCTGGGAAAAGTGTTGTCGACCAAGAACAAGCTGGTTCTGAGCACTAAGGTTGTTGGTGATCTGGCTTCTGTGCCTTCTGGAGTCTTGTCTATCTAAGCCGTGATGGAAGTTGCTCAAAAATTGTTGCAATATGATATATACCTTCAAGGAAGGAAACAAGGCTTTCCCTATGAATGGAAAGGTGCTCACATCCACACTGATAGTCAGACTGGAAGTAACGGTGTAATAGGACAGAAGTCCTGCCCTGCAGTCTATTTATCCCACGATCGGTGTGTAAAAAGCACCAGAATACAGGTCTGAAGCACTGGAATGATGAACGTGTCTACTCAATTTGACTCTAGGTCCAGAAGGATTTCCTTTGCTTTCTTCCTGAAGAACCACGGGGTAGCAGAATAACAAACTCCTTGTAGAACTGGCCCAGAATACCTGTAGTCCTCTCCTTCTTCTAATAGCAAATATGTGTATTCTATCATTAAATACAGTTTGGGTTGTTGGGAAAAATGTGTGGATAACTTCTTATTCAGTGTCAGAGGAGGTGGCTCTCTCCCTTCCCCACACGAGAGCCAGCTGCATTTTCTCTCAAAGCAAGTTTCATGGATTCCTCAATATTTTTCCCAAGACTTTTACGTCTAGCTTAGAAAAACAGAAAGAAGAGCAGGACCAGTTGGAGTGAAGAGCTTTTCCCAGGGCTCCCTCCAGCTTTCCCAGGCAAAGACCAACACGGAAGGCAGAATTCAGTGTCTAGGGGTGTGTGGGCACTGTGAATCTCCACAACTGAACTTACACTCTGCTCTCTTGGCACTGGAAAGCTCCATCCAAAGAGGGCAGGAAAGTGGGTTCCCTGACCCTTCTTCTCTCTCTGGGAAGTTGCCTAGAAGAGCAGGAGTAATTTGTGTCAGGATAGGTTTCTGCTAATTAAATTGCTAGGTTGTTGGTTTTTTCCCCACACAGCTGTCATTTTTTCCCTCTTTCCTCTTTATTAATCTTTCCCCCCCTTTTACCTCCTTTTCCCAGCGCTTTCAGCTTCTTTCATTTTCTTTTTTTCCCTGTTGCTTCCCTAAAAGCAGAAAACAAAATGTGTGTTTCTAGCCTAGATGTATTGGATAGTAGGTTCCAGAGGATAACAGAGACAGACTCCATGACAGAGAACGTGTATGGAAAAAGTGCAGGGAAAAACCCAGAGGACAAGACTCCTTGTGTATCAAGGGAATCCTGATCTCCCCTTTAGCCAGACACTTCAGCTACACGTGCTGCTCTGGGTATTTCCTCTGCTTCCACTCACTGGAATCAAAAATCTTGCAGAACAAGCTCTGATTTCAGGCTGAAGTAAGCTAAACTTATGGTAAAGCTTTTCTAGTCTACACTGCAAGTGGTGCTATTCCAGGTGCTTGGTGATCCTCATCAGCTGGACCGAGGCAGATTCAGTAACAGCTGGCGTTGCCTTTCATCTCCACGCAGTTGCAGTAAGTGCTGTCCAACCCTGGCCAATTTTAAGACCAGCCTAACCCACTGTGATGTCCAAACAGTGAGCAGAAGCCTGGGGAAGAGTAAGAATATGGGCCAGCTTCATTTTCCCAGCTTCTGCTAGTGTGTTTTATAAGGAAAAGTTTTGAGGGAATTTTAAACTTTGCTCTTCAGGTTGGAGACCTGTCTTAGATTATTAATTTCCACAGTGAATTTTTTATGTGGTCCACAGTGAAGGTTTTGTTCTCTCTTCTGAAATGCTTCATATGGCTTGGGGTGGATAGCATGTCATGTCCAGGGTGTTACCATTATTTTAGTGCAAATGGGGTTGAACCATTTCCTTGTGCAAAGGGCAGTGCTCTCTCTGCTTTTGGCAAAGCATGTTCTAAAGCCCAATGAATTATCTTAATTCTGGTTCTTACTCAATGCAATCTTTGGGTTTTCCCTCTTTTTTTTTTTTTTTTCTTTTTTCTTTTTCTTCATGAGAGGCTGTTGTGGTTTCTTAATCCTTAGGTGCATGGAGGTGGCTGCTATCTCCTGGGAAGATGGAGGTGGGAACTGCCCTCTTCCTTTCTTTTCTCCATGCTTCCTTGCATCATCTCTGGGACCAAAAAGGTGACCTGCTAGCCCAGGGAAGAGGAGGAAAGCAGGGTGAAATGAGCGACTTGAGTAGGGCTGTCTGGAGGGAAAATGGGAAGGCATGAATTTGCTGATGGCGATGAATTGTTTCCATCACTCACGTTTTGGAGAGTGCCAGCAAAATAGATAATGGATACATTGCTGGTTCTTTTCAAGATAAAAAAGCCCTTGACTATTTCATGGGTTTGTATGAAGGGTAAATGCTACACTAAGCTGTTTGACAGCAGGACATGGGTGTTTTATCACCTCTTGTCCTCCCTCTACTTTAAATTTCCATTTTTATTTAAAGCTATTTTCTCTCTTTACAATAGATGAAAAACCTAGAGTTATCTCCAAGGTGATCACTGGGTGTCTCTTTCCAAGGCCTGTAACACAGGTAATTGGGGGAAAGCTAAGAATGTGAAGGAAGCTCAGAGGAGGCAACCAATGGCCTCATAGCCTAGTGGGAGGAGAGTTACAAGGCTTCCAATAACCATGAGATGGAGGCAGCAACCTGCCTTTGGATTTATGTGCAGGAGCAAAATAAACAAGGCTCCCCCTGAAATCAAATCTCTCTTTTGCTCTCTCAGAAAAAGCAAAACCATATCAGCCATAGGAGAAAGGGACACTGCAGGTCATAGCGTGAGGAGGGCACGAAGAGAAGAGAGAGATACCTTCTTTCCTATCACCACTTGGTGAAAATTCATTACTGGTGTCTGCTTGAATCTGGATTCGGAGGGGAAAAGGCTGACCTACCACAAACCTGCTGTGAGCTATCAGCTCCCTCCTCTCTAGGTTACATGGCAGGTGAATAATCTCTTTGGAACAGGTGCTTTTATTCATGGAGACTGAAGTTTCCTTTTGAAACATAAAATCCGACAAGGGAATTATGGGTGGTGTGCAATGGGAGAAATCATCCTTTCTTTCGGTGCTGAATTGCTCAGAGGAAAAAACCCAAAAAAACCCAGCTCCCTGAAGCCGTTCAACTTTTGTGGAGGTTTGATAAAACCATCCCTGCTTCTTGTTGGTTTTTAATTTTCTTTCAGTGCTGCTTAGCTGCATCTGTAATAAAGGGAAAGGATTTCCACGGGCTGGTGCTAGCTAGAGTTCTGCTGGGGGTGGCTTTGTGCTCTGCGTGCCGTTTCCCCCTCTCCTCCAGCATGCCATGTGGCTCTTGCCTTCAAGCTGTTGGGGTTTTTTTTATTATTTTTTAATTATTTTTTTTTTAAGAAGAGGCTTTTTCTTCTACAGAGATAAACATGATGACTTTTTCATAAGCCTGGAAAAGCCAATAACTCAGAAGTACTTCCAAGGCCCAGCTCTTATTTGATTGTCCTTTGCACAAACAAGGGACAGTTAATAACTGTCCATGTGGGAGATATTTGATTGATTCCATGCAGCAGGGTTGCAGGGAGCTGCAGTGGGTTTTTTTTTTGTTTTGGTTTGGCTGGTTTTTTTTAAAGTAGAAGTATATAAGGGAAAATTACTTATTTCATTCTCCCAGAACTGTTATAATATTAAACTTGTCTTCCACGGGTGTAACTATTTTCTGATTCCGTTGACGATCTCTCCTCTTTAAGCGAAATTATTATCCTCTGCCATAGTATAAATTACATGTCAGACTCTTTTTAGGCAGTTTCAGGCTGGTTAGTTCGGAGACAGCGCTGCAAAAAGGAGCCAATTGGGTTTTATTGGGGGACAACTTTCTTTCTTCCCAGAGTTGGCCGTTGTGTATTGTAATGTAATTTCCTATGCGGAGTCAAGCTTACGTGGTTTGACAGGCCCAGACAAATCTAATATCCCACCAGGGTCCAAGGCAGCTTTTCTGTAGCAATATTCACTCTTATTTACTTATTTATTCTGTTTTAAAGTGAAGGTGGCTCTTACTTAATAAAAAAGCATACTGAGATCCCGGGGCTGTGTGATAACGGAGGATTTATTCCTGTTGGGTTTAGAAAGGAGCACACCAGTCAGCAGCATCAAGCCCATGTTCATGTGCTGCAATATGCATTTTCAGAAATCCTTCCCCCTTTTCACTCTTTTCAGTTCTTTTTCCTTTGTGTGGGATTGGAAATAACCCTGGGTAGAGGGTTTACTCTGGATCTGACTGTGCTCCCACCTCGCATGTGAAGACAAAAGCTGCTCACTCCTGGGGGCAGAGGAGGTGACGTGAGGATCACGTGAGATCTCAGACCACCACATGGATAACAACAGAGCTAATGGGATGGGGAGCTGGTCTTGGCCATGATGAGGTGGGAAGGGCAGAGGATGGTGGGAGAGGGTAGGAGGTAGCTGAGCTGCACTCGCCGATCCTGTGCCAGTAGAGATTCAAGCCTGAGAGAGCAGAAAGGAGCTCATGTTGTCATGAATAAATCATACTGTGGTGGCAGCACTTGGGAACAAAACAGCTTCTGCATGGGCTGGTCTATAAGCAGTGGGTCTGAAAAAGGTAAATTGAATTAAGAGGTTCAGAGAACACCCTCTTGAGCTTTTGGACTAGTTCTGGGTAGGGTGCATGGTCTCTGCTTCTGTACAGGGCTTTGGAGAAAGGCCAAGAGCTGCCTCTAGGGTGGATTCATGGATTCAGAGGGAGAACATTCCTCTGTCCGTTTTCATCAGGTAGTTTCCTTGAAGGGGAAAGCATGACCAATCCTAAAACTAAACTGCCACATCCTCAGGTATCTAGGTCTCTTTCTGCACGGTCTGTGTCCAGCTAAGAGAGTGTCTGGTTGGTAGCCTGGTTTTGTGTCTTATTTTTATGTTTCCCAATGCTGACAACAGAGGTGTCCACGAAGACTTGAAAAGTCCATCAATTCTGCAGTAGGGCTGAGAATTGGATTTGGGCTGATATCAGGGTTCAGATTTCAGCCCCTGGGCATAAGCCTGAACCAAGTCTGCAAATCAAATACTTTGGGGTGACGGGGAGCTTCTAGCTTGCAGGGAACTACATCTTTTAAATAATAATTCATGCCTGTGTTTCCACTCCTGTATTTTTCATCCTTTTAGTTGTTGTTTCTTTCCCTCTAAAAAGCAATGTCTTAGATTGGGATGGAATGATACCTGAACTCAAAGACAAGCAAATAGCTGGAGACAGGATATTACCCAGCCCTGTTATGCAATGAATGAATTTGGGAATTCATCTGTGTGGTTGTTGGCCACATAATATTTCCTCTACTCTAAATGAGAATCTGAATCACCATTTCTCACCAGCTGACAAAAGTCAAGCAGGAGGTGTGGTCTCCACCTTGGAGGCCAGCAGACTTCCAGTAAGGTCCATGGCACAGGGAGGTGAGGGATGTTGCGTCTCCCAGAGCCAACTGTGAGATCTGGGTGACAACACAGTGGGCGAGCTCTTATGACTTCAGGGTTCTATTTGTGCCCTTGCCACCAAATTGCTCCGCAACCTTGGTCAAATCACTTGACCTGGTGTTTGTCTTCTTAGAAGATAAGGCAGTTTGCTCTGTTAACATGCATGTTAAAGCGGAAAGGTTGAGCTCTCCAGGATGGAATAGCAAGTCTGTGCTAAAGGTATGGCTTTCTAAAACTAACAACATTTTGGGCTTTTTTTGCTTGTTTGGGATTTTTTTGGTTTGATTTTGTTTGTTTCTCGTGAATGTGCTACTCTGACCTTGCAGATGCAATCTAACCTACTGACCAAAAACCTTTGTACCCATGCATGTACCCTGCGCAGTGGTAGAATGATTAAGCATGAAAGTTAATCTCCAGCTGGTGGACAGCATGGTCTAGCACGTTGAGTGTCACGGTGTTGGCGTTATTCTCTTCTCCTGCTTACCTTGTGCGTGATACCGTAGGAAAAAACCCACAGCACTTTTATTTTTGTACATTTTTTGCCCCCCATTCCCAGAAAGGCCTACTTAGATGGAGCTTTTCTCAGCCAGGGACCACTTCCAACAGTGTACACTGCCTGGCACAATGGGATCCTGCTCTTGGTTATGACCTCTAAATGTTGCTATAATAATAATAATAATAGTATGTGGCTTTTGGCACATCACCTATTAATCACAGCAGCTGTCAGGCAAAGCATTAAATGGGAATAGCTCCCTGCAAGAAAAAACAAATACAACAACACCCTGTGGCTTGTGGAGCATGAATCTACACTCTGGAGGGTGCCAGAGAAGGGAGGAAGGGCTAAGCCGTGACATTTCACTCAAATTTGTTAACCTTGGCTGGTGTTCAGAAGCACAGCGTTCAGCCAAGGAGGCATTGAGGAGGGGGGTCTCCAGGGGGAGCAAGCTTTGTTAAATATTTACAGTGAGCAGAAGCTGATGTGAAGGTGCACGGAGGCATCAGGGAGGGAGTTTGCCAGTAGGGATGAGGCATTGGCTGGAGTGGAATTCTCTTCCCCAAATCCACCTGTGTAGACCTCGAGCATCCAGGATGCCCTGAGGCAGGGAGCTCTGTGAGAGCGTGTTGGGCAAAGAAATAGCCCCCTCATCATTTTAAGCCCATCAGCTCTACTGGGAGATCCCTGTCGGAAAAAGCAGTGAGCTGGGTCAGGAACTTCATTCCAAACCCACAAAATTCGTGTTGTGGTGGTCTGTTGTGACAGAGCACTTGTTTATGGGGTAGGGTGTAGATACTTCCTAGAAGCAGGATGGGTAAATGCGGTCAAAATTCACTCTCCAGAGACAGTCCCTGAAAATTGCTCCGTGTTTATGCTTGCAAAATTTCCTGCTGTTAAACTGGTCCATCTGCAGAAAGCAAACTGGTCCTTTAGAGCATCTGCAGAAAGCAAAGTAGTCCTTTAGAGCACCTGCAGAAAGCAAACCCAAACAAAGTGAGATTACTGTCAATTTGTGTTTATTTGAATTACTGGAGAAGTCCTAGTCATGGATCAGGGCTAAACATGTACAAATAATTGATTTTAGGTTCATCGGTTGAAAGCAAAAACACATTGAAAAATCTTTTGGTTGACCTAAAACGTTTTCTTCCAGTTTTCTGTTGACATAAAGGCATTTTAAAAAGAAACAAAAGAATGTATTGCTTTAACACAGGGCCCAGTTAAATATTTGGAGCCTAATGAATTATTTTTTTCCTCACTTTGATATTTGCTAATTTTTGTAATTTCAAAAATCAATTAAAATTCCTTCAAAATAACATATCAACATCTTTAATTTTAAAATTTTACAAAGAAACTCCTCAAACTTTTCAGAACTGTTGCTAAGGGTTGTTTTTTTTTTTTTTTTTTGCTGTGGATAATGCTTACCCTGTCTTGATTGATGACAACTGTATACGAGTCAAAATCTCTGTCCAACTTTGAATCCAGACCCCAATGTGACAGATGCTGTATAAATAGTGAGCGGGAAGATTTTTTAACACAGGTTTGTGACACTTTCTCCTTGAGGAATTTTTTTTTGCAGAGCTGTTTCAGAGCTGAGACTAAGGGCATTAGCCAGTTTTGATTGCTTGGGTTACGATATTTAAATTTGCCGTGTGAAATCCCAAGGGGGGGTTGAGGTGAACTTGAACTAGAAGCTGATTTAAGCCATCTAAACCAGACCTGCTGTTCTGGAGCTGAACCAGAACCGATTTTAAACATTTTCTTCTTGGACTTCTTAGAAATAACAGCGTTACAAACAACATGAAAACTGCCATCAGGTATCATCTGGTAATTGGGCACCGTGCAGGCTCCGGGTAGCAAAGAACAAAGTGCACTTGAACTAGACCAGTGAAAATAACCATTTTTTATAAGTAAGATCCCCTGCCTCCGCTGTCGAGGATTTGAGCTATTCACCTCCTCCGTGTGTCCCCTCTGCGCAGCCCCATTGTCCCATCTTATGGTACCGACCACAGCAGCTGCCTCCAGACCTTTCCCACCTCTCCTGTCTCCACCGTGGTGTGATGTCTGCAGGCAGCACGGGCACCTCGTGGGTTTGGGGGGCAGTTTTGCAAACCACCAAGGGCTAAAGCTTGGTGACAGCAGGTCAAGGAGGATGTGAAGCTGCTTGGATCGAGATTTTCTGGAAGGGGAAGCGAGTGTAAGGATGGTTGCAGAGATTTGGGTGCCCAGAACACTGCCCTCCACCCCCATGGGGTAGGTCTCATGGCAGCTTCACCCCAGCTACTGAAGCCTCATGGAAAAAACAATCACTGTCATTTCCCAAAGGTGTCCCCTGCCTCTGGGGATGCATGGCCCCCTCCATCCCGGTGCAGATAGAGTGGAAGGAAGTGCGGACCCCAGCAGACTTTATTGGCAAATGCTGCCACTGATTAAAACAGGCTTGAGCTGCTGTAGGAACCAGAGGTTGCCATGGAAACAGTCTCTTGATGTGTCCAGGTTTTGAAACTGTTTTTCCCTCCTCTCTCCTCCTTTTTTGCTGTTGTTTTCTTGGAGATGTGCTCTCCTGGGGCGATGTGTTGCAGATGGGCCCTTGGGAGTGGGAAGGCACTGAGAGGAACCGCTCAGGTCAGGGAGGGCTGTTCAACTGGGACCCCCTCACTGATGGTCCAGCGACAGGGCAGAACTTGTAGGGACCCCAGCAGAGTGGGATCTGGATGGCCCCCAGAGAGTCACAATGGTGGCAGGGTGCTGGTCACCAAGGGGAGCGGTGGAGGTATCCCAGGGAAATCCTCCTCCCAAAGGCCCCTGTCTGGGATACTGGTGGCATCTGAAGGGCTCTGCATCAGAGGGGTCGCTCCCGGGGACGTTCATCTAATCTAATGGTGCTGTCTCCATCACCTCATTGAGCTTGGGAATGGTGATCATGGTGGGAAACCATCTTTGAACAATGGGAAATCAAGCGAGTGCCCTAAGAAGTGCTGAGAGACAGAAGTGGACCCTCTCTTCTTCCTTTCCCCACCCTTCCCTGGGCTCCCGATCTTGGCAGAAGTTCTTTCATTTTGCTCAAATGCATGCAAAAACACCCTGCCCCTGTGATAGTTGTTACTGTGCAGCTGTGTTGAAGAGCCATCGATGACGGGTGCAAAGCTTTGAGGAGCATTTTCCTTATAGATCATTCAGCCCACATTTCATATTTCATACCTTTATTTTTATTTTTACCACCCCCCTGGTTTGTTTTGCTTTGCGTTTTCTTTTCAACCACAGAGGCATATTCATAAACACAGACTCCTCCCTGTGTGAGTGTTTCATCCACTTTTGCTTTTGTCCCCTCCCTGGGAAATCCCCTGGCTCTTTCCCAGACCCATCCCAAGCACTTCAAATTCTGGGTGGGAAACCCCTCCCGCCCAGAGCTTGAGTATGTTACTGCATCTGGAGCAGAGCTGGGGAATCCTAACGTGGGGTGTCCATTCAGTCCTGTTCTAAAGAACTTCCTCTCAACCAGCATCTCCAAACTTGTGTGATTTCTCAAGCTTTCTGGATGGAGATGTGGTAAAACAGACTGGTTAATGTCATCATTTCAAAGCGGAGTGTCCAGGCTGAGTTGTTGTTTAGGCCTTCTTTGAAATCCAGCTAAACTTCCATGGACTATCTAAAAAACATGGAGATGGTGTTAATTTTGCTCACTGAGTAATGCATCTTGTGTCCCAGTCCAGACTTCCTCAGCAGAACTGGTGCCCTCTGGTTAAGCATGCTGCAATCCCTGTATATTGATCATTGCAGCAGTTGAGAACTACATCCTCAAAAAACATAGTCCCACCTATTTTAGGTAGGTTCCTGTCTACCTAAGTGAGCTTCCTGGCCACCCTTGGGCTGTCACTGGCAATGAAGAGCCATTATTGTGTCTGGGACTGGTCTGTCCCTATCTGAGGTCTGAATTGCTCTCCAAAGGTGCATCTTCATCTCATTGCCTGATGCAACAGCGTCGAGTGACTAGTTTCCCAAGTTAACCTTAAATTTCTGTGATAGGAATCCAGGTCTGAGTATTCGCTGCGACGATGAATCTCTGAGTGAGTTCATTTGAAAATGTCTTGTCACTTATTTGTGTAATTCCCCAAGCCTGGGTTGCACTCTCTGATTTATATTAAGGGATAGCGTGGGTGTTTTTGTACAAGGATCTCTTAATGCTTCACCAGCCCACAAAGACCTGATAAGTGGGGAGGGCAGGAGACCATCAGCCAGGCTGGAGAAGGAACCTCTAAGAAGCCACTGCTCCAGCCCTTTTGCTCCTCTTCCAAGATCGTATGAAACGCCTGTACATCCACACGTTGTGTGTTACTTTCCATGGCTGATTTTCAAATTTCAAGTCCTCCTGCAAAGCTTGGACAGATTCTCACTTTCATGGCATCATAAAAGGGAATGGAGAAGCCCTAGAGTCCTTCTGCAAGAACGTCTCAATCAAAGGTGTCATGAAAGGGGTTTAATTTCAAAAGCTCTGAATTACACCTAGATCAGGAAGGACGCGGTAATGGTGGATTTGCTGAGCTCAGGAGGTTAAAGAATGAAGGAGAATTCACAGTTAACATCTGTGACACACTGAGTCAGGATGAGAGAGCATTCGTAGTCAGAGCAAATATCAAAGGCATTTCCCAGATCTCATGCTTTTGGGAGATTTTTAATTACTCTGATGTTTGTTAAGAGTCGCTTACGGCCAAATAAGTGGATTCTTAAATTTGAAGATGCTTCCCTGCTCCCAGAAATAACGGCTGAGCAGCAAATGAACCCTGGCGTGTGTGGCAAGGAAGATGCAGTGAGCTTAGGGCTTCTCTGAAGCCAGATCAGATATCAGTTCACGCAGCGGTCCCTGCCTCCAGCCACGCGAGGATGACGAGAAGAGAATGGCTTTGAAATCCTCCCAAGAAAAGCATTCAAGACCGCGCTCTCCTGGGTGAATGTCTCCTTTCCTGGCATTGTGTTCCCTGGGGGCTCTAATACAAGAGGTGGCAGGTGGTGAACCTGTTGCTCGGGGAGGGATGGGGGAATCGGATAGGTGAAATTAGGCAGGTGTTCAGCAGGGCAAAACAGCAGCCATTCAGCGCTGGGTTTCCTCGCTTCACCTCCAAGCCACCTGGAGAAACCCAGAGACTCCGGTGTGACAGCGTTGCTGTGCACGTCATTTGGAAAAATATTGAAATAATGGGTGGCCTGAGCCACGGGGGTGAAATATCAAGCAGGGCTTGGATGGGAGAGCTCAGGTGCATAGCCCGTGTTAGCTCCAGATGCGTGCACGCAACCACAACTGCAGCTCCTTGTGGCGAGGAGGTCTGGTCAGAGGGACAGGGGTTTTGGTAGAGGACTCCATGTATCGTGGACACAGATCTGGTCCACCGTGCAGAGTTCTTCTTGGTGCCTTCGCTTGCTTGCAGTTTCGTGATATCCTTCTGGTGGCACACTGGAGCCTCCCTTAGCTGGGGACTATTGCATAAGCCTCGCTGGGGACCTCGCGAGCAGATTAATTCCTTGAGCATCTTCCCTCTTGCCGCCGGTGAAGTCTGCTGCTCAGATGCGATCCAGGGAGACAGCTGGGCAGGGCTGAGCCTGAAACCTCCCCCAGACAGATAAAGCACGGGAGAAAGAAAGATATTTCTCTTTCCCAAGCCCAGGACTGCTATTTTTTTGGGGGGGGAAACCCTTCCTTGTGGCAGCTTGCAGGGGCCACCTGCAGGAGGGACCTCTCTCCAGGTCCCTCGTGATGCCGATGATAAGAAAGTCAAGTTAAGGCAAAGACAGAGTGCAATTAAGCCCC
>JAHREE010000302.1:886357-907097 GCA_033628505.1 Tringa tobata | reverse complement strand
CCTTTTCTTCTTCCTTCTTTCTGTCTCAGACTAGAACAAATACAGTGCGACTGGCAGAAAATTGGCAGGCTTCAACAATCCAGAGGCAGTGATTTTTCTTCTAAGTAGCTTAATGGAGTCTATATTTTTTTATTGTTTTCTCAGCCTGCAGGTTGATTGAGTATTTAAAAAAAAAGAGAGAGAGAGAGAGAATTCAACAAGCTCTCTCCCTTCCTCCTCTTACCAGCCCATTTTAGAAAGTCTGTGGATCTACAGGAACTATTCTGGGTCATCCACGTTTGGGAAGTGAGCTGAATTGGTCACAGACATTAATGAAGTAGATTGAATTATACTTCAGGCTCAGTCTTGATAAAAATATTTAAACAGACACTGGCTTGCCTGCGTCAGCACCCGTGTGTAGGCACCCTCACACCACTCTACTGGTCTGCTCTCCATCCCTCCCCCTGCTTTTTGGCTGGGATCTTCTATGTCTTTCAACTCCTCCAGGGCTCTGGGCCCCTGCTCCCTGCAGACCTCGTTTTCTTCTGCAGAAAGCAGCACCACCAAAGCTGATTTCTCCTCCTGGTTTGCTCTGAGGACCATTGTGTGTTGACTGCAAACAGACAGATGAACCATTTGAAGCCCAGGGCTGGAGTGCTCTAAATGACATCCTCAAACATCTGTGTGGAGATGATGGCAGGGCTTGGGGATGGTGCTCGGAGACAGCCTGGACCCCCTCCTGCAGCTCTCCTGGTTCTGCTGGGGAGCTTGAAGGAGAGGAGGCAATGGTCTCACAGAACATTGACCTGCTCTCTCTTCCATCCCAGGCAATCCACACAATGGCTGCTCAAAGCCTTTTTGTGTTTTCCTTTGGAAAGCTTCTCTGGGGTTGGGTCTGGGTTTGCTTTGCATCTCCCAGAGATACCCTCACTCTCCATTTTGTCTCGATTCATTGTCCACGAGGGAGCACTGTTCTTGCTCTGCCATTCAGTTGGTGAAGCGGTCTCTGGCCAGCAGCCATACCCTCTCATGTCATTAGCCAGCTGAGAGAGCTGGGGTGGTTCAGCCTTGAGAAGAGAAGGCTCCGGGGGGACCTTATAACAGCCTTCCAATATCTGAAGGGAGCTACAGGAGAGATGGAGAGTGACTCTTTGCCAGGAAAAGCAGTGACAGGACAAGGGGTAATGGTTTTAAATTGGAAGAGAAGAGATTTAGACTAGATACCAGAAAGAAATTCTTTCCTGTGAGGGTGGTGAGACACTGAAACAGGTTGCCCAGGGAAGTTTTTGATGCCCCATCCCTGGAGGTGTTAAAGGCCAGGCTGGATGGGGCTTTGAGCAACCTGCTCTAGTGGGAGGTGTCCCTACCCATGGCAGGGGGTTGGAACTGGATGATCTTTAATGTCCCTTCCAACTCGAACCATTCTATGATTCTATGATTCTATTATGTCCTCAGGTTTCTTGAGCTGAGCAGTCAAATGGGAAATCCCCAGGAACTGATGGGTGTTTCGAAAAGGAGGTGTTAATGAGCTGATACTTGTTCCTTCTCTGCTTCTGGCAGCAAAGGAAGGCTAGGGAGGATTTGAGGAGAATCAGTTCTCAGTTGTAAGAAAGATCAGTGTCTCGACTTCTGCTCATAAGAAAAAACAGAGTAATTTTCTTTAGAGTTGGGAAATTCCAGCTCCTGTCTTCCAGCCACGTCCCTAAGTAGGACCTTGCTTTTGTTCTGTTTACCTGAATCCCCCAGCTTTCTGGGGATTTGCAACTCATTTTACACAGTACAAATCCGAAGGGTTTTTTTCAGGAGCAATGTTTTTATTTGTTTGCTTGTTTTAATGCCTTCCTCTTTGGGGAGTCTAAGTCAATACTCTATTTTTTCATGATGAATAAGCTTTGCTGGCTCAGTTTGTCCTTGTGAAAGATTCTAACAACCTGCCAAATACTCTGTGCTTTGCTTCTGTGGCTCCAGCCTGAATGGGTCCTGCAACCCTCATAGCTTGCTCTCAACTCCATCCTGCAAGCCCGTATGGGTATTCCTTAGTCAGTTATGACCCTCTTCTATGTCTCTCCTTACCACATCATTGAAACTGCTGGCAAACAGGTTACAACCTTCAAAATGAGCGTTCAGAGCTGTCTGTAGGTGTGACCTAAAGAGGCAATAAATACCTCCACCAGTTTGTCATCTAGCCCCACTCCTCATTCTGATGGGCAGAGTTAGTTCATAGAATCATAGAGTGGTTAGAGTTGGAAGGGACCTTAAAGATCATTGAGTTCCATCCCCCCTGCTATGGTCAGGAACACCTCCCACTAGACCAGGTTGCTCAAAGCCCCATTCATCCTGGCCTTCAACACTTTCAGGGATGGGGCAGCCACAACTAGTTTTCACATGTGCTGATAAGGAGCTTTGAGTCAACCCTACACTAGCTCAGTGATGCTGTCCTCTGTGTCTGAAGGACATCAGGGAAGCCTTGAAGAGGGCTCCCAACTCTGAGGAGTGCCCAGATGGGGATGTTCCTTTGCTCCAGAGTCAAAAGGGATTTCAGCTGACATCAAGCTCGGGTGCACAGATTCTTGACTCCTGATGATCCAAAGTCCAGGTCAGTGAATGAGCCTCTTCTTCAAATACTGGCCTGAAATTCCTGATGCTCAGCTCTCGCCTTGTCTCACAGATGTGCCTTGAGCAGTAAGGTATAGACTTTTATAAACAACACGGAGTTCAGAAGAGAAATCCTTCATGTGATGAAGTTATATTGAATGACTAACTTGATTTAAAATGAAGGCTCAAAACCCTCTTCCAAGAGGCTCTGTGCTAATATTTTCAAGAAGCCTGAGTTTTGCTGGCTTTAACTAGTCAGCACAGGTCAATACTACCACGAGCACTACATGAGAGGGGCTGAGCCGTCTCCGCGCTCTCAGATGCTAAGTGCTAGCACAAAATGATAGATTATTCAGGATTGTTGTCAAGCTGTCTGCGGCTAAGTGCTGCCTGCCAGAGCAGGGGTGCAGGGTATCCATCTTCTTGGATCTTGCTGGGACAGCATTGACCCCTGAATCAAACCATACAGTTGAGCATCTCCTGTATCACAGAAACACAGCTCTAATGGGCTGAGCCAATAGTCACATCTCCCGTAGACACGGCTGGTGCTAGTGCGAGCGCTGCCAAGGTCCATCACAACTCAGCACTGGTGAGGCCACACCTGGAGTATTGTGTCCAGTTTTGGGCATCTCAATACAAGAGAGATCTGGAGGTGCTGGAGCGAGTGCAGAGGAGGGCAACGAAGCTGGTGAAGGGCCTGGAAAATAAATCATATGAAGAGAGGCTGAAGGAGCTGGGACTGGTTAGTATGAGGAAGAGGAGGCTGAGGGGAGACCTCATCACTCTCTACAGCTACTTGAAAGGACACTGTAGAGAGGTTGGTGCTGGTCTCTTCTCAGAGGTAATTAATGACAGAAGGAGAGGGAATGGCTTCAAGCTCCAACAGGGTAGGTTTAGACTGAACATTAGGAAAGAATTCTTCACAGAAAGAGTAGTCAGGCATTGGAATAGGCTGCCCAGGGAGGTGGTTGAGTCCCCATCCCTGGATGTGTTTAAGAGACGATTAGATGTGGTGCTGAGGGATATGGTGTAGGGGAGGACTTTGTAGAGTAGGGTAGATGGTTGGACTCAATGATCCCAAGGGTCTCTTCCAACCTGAATGATTCTATGATCTGCTCTTCCAGACCTATGTTAAACCCTGACACGAAGACCAGTAACCCTTATAACCTTCATCACTTTTCCATTTAAAAGCATCTGTTTTGGGTGTAGCTCATTGGGAAGCCCACTCACATCCGATCGCTTTAGGAACAGTTTGCAAGGCAGAAATGGCGCAATGAGAATCCAAATGTGAGGTTAATTCCTAGCGTTTATTTTCAAAGTTTAAAAGTGGCAACTTGTTGGCCTTGAAGATTTTTCACCAGCGCCGGAATAATCCGGAGGGAGAGATTTTCTTCCTCTTACTGAGACCATGGGATAATTAGCAGATTTTAATGACTGCTTGAGAAAGCTATCTAATTAGCTATTAAAAACACCCCTCGCCCCCTCCCCCTTATCCAGTCCCTAAATGAAAGCCACAAAATAGCCAGTCATCTCTCTGACCGGATGCGTCTTAGAGATATTTTTCTTTTCAAGCTAATTGTGTGTGTCTGGTATTTGCTGGGGAAAAGTCTGATTGGGAACGCAGTAGGATGAGAAATGATCTGTTCTGCTTCTGCATAAGTGTTGGGCACAGCCACGGCCTGTTGCACGAATCATAGAATCATTTAGGTTGGAATAGACCCCTAAGCTCATCGAGTCCAACCACTAACAACACTACTACTGACTTGCTCCTGAGCAATTCATAGCTGTCCCTGCTGGCCAATGTCATGGGGAGCCACCTTGGGTGAAGTTCCAAGGTGCCCTGTGAGTCTGGTGCTTGCAACATGGATATTGGTATCATGTTGTGGTTGCACCTTAGAGCCAGGAGCATTTGCTGCCATGACCACTGTTTTTTTTGAGCCATATCCACACTTGGTTTAGTGACACCTTGTCAGCCAGTCTGCTCTGCCCAACCCATCAGTCCTTGGGGTGTCCTCTTTCTGTCCATGTGCAGTATTAAGGTGAAGAGGTGAAGACAATGTAGTTGGTGCCTCCTGCATGTGTCTGTCCTGCGTGACTGTGGACAAGTCAGGAGATAGCCCTCGGCGCCTGCTGTCCCTTTGCTCGTGGAGCCAGTGACAACTGTTTCTGCTCACTCCAGCGGAGGTGGACAGCTTTTCAGAACAAAATAGCTCCCCTCCCTCTGGCTACGAACTCTGACGCTTCTTAGTTCAGCTCTTGGCATGTTCTTCTCGGTGCATTAATGCTCCTCGTCTCTTCTAGGGCCTGGTGATTGCTCTTGCCAGTACCTCTTCTCCCCTCTTCCCTCCTCTGCCGGTGGCAATGTAAAGTGGTTTCAAAGCCTTGAATAGGAAGGGACAAAATTATTTTGGGAGAGAAATGAGGCAGCTTTTCCTTGGCGAGGTGACATCCTCTCCTGTCACTTACCATTCCCTTAAAGAGCATTGATGCTCTGCAACCCGTTGAGCTGGGGGACGCTCCTGCTCAGGGGCTGTAGGCTCTCACGTCACAAATGCTGCCCTGCCATTCCAGAGAAAGAGGCTCTTGCTACTTTCTGGAGAGATGCTGACCTGCTCCAGCTTTTAGGTAAAGATGATGGACTTCACCGTGACGCAAATCAAAGCGTGTGCTTAACTTCTGGTGCATGCAGAAAGGGCTTCATAAACAACAGCCTTTGTACATGGCAGGGTCCATCTCCTCATTTAGCCCTGTCATCAGCTGCAGAAAGGCTGCACATTGTCCCTCTCCTTCCTTTTTGTGAGCATGAACCAGGGTCTCGATTGGAGTATATTGGTGTAGCTCCCTGGGGTAGTTAGGTGTTGCTTCTCCTGAAAAGTCCTCTCCATCACACGAGAAACACAGAGAGGTTAAGACCATCTACCTGGCTGGTTTCCTTTTCCAACCCATCATCTGCAGCTCTCTGATCTCACAGTCTGTTGTTATGGAAATAATACAATTACAGTCATTGTGAATAAAAAGCAAATGCAGTCTGCCTGAGGGAAGAAAAGGAGACCAGCTTTCTGAGGTTTTCTTAAGTGTTTGGAGAGAGGAAGAGGCAGAGAGGGAGACAGACAAGTGCCACAGGAGAGGACTATGTTGATTTCCAGCTATATCCCCTTTTCCCTAAAGCATTCATATCAGTTTTTGTTCTTCTATAGTCAGTGGTCAAGCCTTGGTCAGTATATTCACTAGTGCTCTCTGCTTGGCTAATTAATACTCCTTAATCAAGCCAGCGGAGGTGGACAGCTTTTCAAAACAAAATAGGTCCCCAGCCTACAGCTGCGGGCTCTGATGCTTTTTTACTCTGGGTCTTGACGTATTTCTTCATTAGTGCTCCCTCCATCTTTGCGGGGCTGCTCCCACCTCCTGCCAGCATCCTTCCCTTCCACCCCGCTGCTTCTCATGGAGACCTGTTCCTAAGTTGGCTCATGTCATGCAGTTTCCAACTCTCCACGCTTGCAAACTTCTGAAGTTTCTTCCCATTCAGACCAGGAGACCAAACATGGTCATGCCATGAGGCTACGCCTGAACCCTTGTGGCAAAGGAGGATCGTTGGGAGAGACCCTGCTGAGCCCAAATATTGCTTTATCTTTAGGAGGGTGGCGTGACCTGTTCTTCACAATAGAGTCCCATGTACTGGTCTAACCTGAGTGGCAGGTCAAAGATCTGGCTGGCCAGGTGGATCCATCTCTGGTTGGCCAGATGGGATCCATGGGGTCCCAGAGCCAAAGGACCCTGCAGTTGATAGGACATACTAATGTCATGGAGGAGCAATGATCTGTGTTTGTATAGGTAGGACATGGCTGCAGCACACCACAGATAGCTAGAGGAGATAAAGGCATGGGGGTCATTACCGGTCCTTACCGGTGTTGAGTCTAAGATCTGCATCCTTCCTTTTAGCTGTGTTTCTTGCCTTTCCTCTTTAAGGACAAGTGTAAAGAACATGTGAGACATGAGATTTGGAGCCATTGACCTTGCCAGCACCAACACATCAAAGGTTTAGGGTGATGTGTAAGACAGTGTGAAAAGAGACACGCGAAACAATGAGGGATGAGGCAGAGAGCAGGAGAGGGGGTTTCTATTTGAGTGTTGGTTCTCTTTTTAGGAGAAAATCTTTTCACTTTCTGTGCCTTGGTTCAAACTGTATTCAAACAGGGAAGACAAAACTTTCATTTTAACTGCCCTAGGGACAGGGACCATTGCTGTCTCTGGAAGCATCTGACTTGGAGCTATCACTGATTTTTCTGAAGATGTAAATTTTGTTTTCTTTAAGCTATTTGTTGTCAAGCAAGGACTTGAATGCCTCTAGTCACTCAGGCCCCGGGTAGTGACCCATTCCTGAGGCAAGTTTGCAAATGACTGTGTACTGTTCGATCCGACAGCGTTCACTCCTCTCTCCTCCTTCCTCCCAGAAGATGATGCTTCAGGGAGAGAAAGACACGGAGAAACAGAGTGCTCGGGAAGGGTTGTCTCAGTTCCCAGAAGTCACATTGCGCTCATCAAAGCCAGCCAAGTGGAACTGGTGACACTCACCAGAAGAGCCTGCTCTAAATTAAGCAAAACTGCAGAAACTTTGTAAACAAGCGGTGGCTGTTCCAGACCACAGGAGGGAGAGATGGCAGGTCTGGTTTAGCACAGCTTTCTAAAATGGTTTTGCTGAGACCTGTTTTCATGTGGGCACACCGAGTCAAAAATTCCATCAGTCTCCCAGTCCGTCAGCCCGTCTTGGAAAGGCAGATGTCCTCTGGGCCAGTGTGAGGACCAGGGGCCTCGTTGTGAGTTATTTGAACAAGGAGCTGACAAGATGTACGGGTACAAAACAAAGAGAACGAGACGATGGGAGTTTTGCTCAGGGAATTGTTCTCGGCTTTGAGTGTCTTATGTCAACCCATCCATTATTGCACTGGGGCCACCTTACCCTGTTCTGGATAACAAAAGGGGAGATTGACTGGGATAGATGTTCATCATACTTACATCTTTTTTTATATCTGTTTTAGAGCACTAAACAGAGAGATTCCTTAGTCTCCTTAGAGAATGATGATGAGGAGGAGCTGTTTTCCCTCTTTGGTCTCCTAACTGACCAAAGTCGGGTGTGTTTGATATTTGCCTGGCTATCTTCCTGAAAAAAAACCCTCTAGAGGTATCAAGAGGTTAAATTTTCCAGCCAGGGTACATTGCCACGTGGGCAGGGTACATTATGTCCACTTGCAGTGATTTCTCTTTGACTCTCATGCATTGGCTCGAGATACCGTGGAGCTACCTGGTGACTTGATCTGTAGTCCCTGAGAGCAGGGAAGGAGAAGCCTGCGTGTCCCAGCCAAACTGCACTCTCTTTCTGCTTTTTCTGCTTCCTGCTTCCCCTCTTTCCAGCTAGATAATAATCTGTTTTATTCGCTGCATCCCATCCTGGAGCAAACCACGTGCCACTTGTGACTTGGGGATCTTTCAAGATAAAAGAGCCCTGTAAGAAAATGCTTTTAGTGTATAGCATTTCATTATAATTACAATTTTTTTGAATTGGGTTCCTACACCGAGAATTTAATCTAATTTTGATTATCCAGAGGATTTAAACCTCTTCAGCTTCTGTTTCAGCTTGCATAAATAATACTCCTGTCTATCTCCCTTCACTCATATTCCCCAGCAAACCCTTCTGGCAGACAACAGCTTCTTTATTGTACCCCATTTCTAGATCTAATGGCAGCAGGGTGTTATGCAGAGTGTACCAGACCAAACATAGAAGTATGGCTGACTTTTTCTGCAAAGAAAAAGTCCCCTATGGCTTTTTTTTGTTGGGAGAAACATTGCCGTCTTGCTGATGTACTGCATTATTCAGAATGCCACCTTTGATCCCTACAGATTGCTAACAGGAGGATCCTAAAGAGTGTCTATTCCTCCCTTAAGGGGCTCTTGCCAAGTACAGTATAATCCTAAGTACGCAGAAGTGGGATGGGAAAAGAGAGTCAGGAAGGACTTCAGCCAGTTGCTCGTTTCCTTATTAACAATTAAAATTTGCGGCGGCATCAAAGAGGGATGTGGTTGTCTCTGCCTGAGTCGGAAAGTAGCTTCTAGCTTCTGATGGATCCTGCCAGGCTTTGCCAAGGAGAGGGCTGCTGTGGCTTACCTAGAGAAACTGCTGCAGCCACCACGTAGATGTCTGAGATACATCCTGTACCCGGAACACTGAAGGTGGAGGTGAGGGGTGAAGGTATTTGAACTGCTCTGCTCGGGTGCCTGCCCGTCTTGGCCTTCAGGGTTTGACTGTTTCACCAGTAACCCTTCTGCCACAAGTGTTTGTGTTCAGTTTATTGGAAAATAACCTTAATTCACTGATATTGCTAAAGAAATGCCTTCCCGTGTCCATCAGTGACAAATACTGTAAAATACTGAAGGTGATATTGACAATTATGTGTCTAATTTATTATTTAGTTGTGTCCACTTCCACTGTATATAAAACAACCCCAAACCAGAAGTGGTGGGTACAATAACAACATACATATGATCTTATGGTTGGACTAGATGATCTGAAAGGTCCCTTCCAACCTAGACAATTTTATGATTCTATGAGTCTATGATTCTAAATTACTAATGTGGATTTAGCCCTGGTGGTGCTGTATCCAGACTGATGGAAGGATATGAGCATGTCGGGTCTGCAAGAAGAGGTAAAATATCTTCTATTGAATCAACAGATAGAATTGAAAACAAATGGGCACCCAGTTTTGTATAGAAATCTCTTCGTGAGATCTCAAAAGAAACAGCAAAATCCCAGTTAAATACTAGTTAGACGCAATTATTGTTCTTCGTTTAATCTAATTAAGCCTTCAATTTAGTGAGAAAAGCAATTAGCATCTGAAAAGCCGAGAAGGGTGGTAGAAATAGTGGAGGAGGCAGGTCTGTAGCCATAGTAGGAGAGAGAGAAAAAATGTTTTCAGCACCAGTGCAGAAGGGAGATGCCATCTGCATAGCTGTAGATGGCCATAAAACCGATGGCTCTGTGTAGTCCATGTTCTTTAATTTCAGCAGAACCAGGGAATTTAGTTCCCCAAATTGGTTTTGAAGATATTTCATAAATTTACAGGAAGGGTCAGGAATGAAAAATCAGAGGAGGATTATTTTCTGTGAAAAAAACGTTCCTCCCATCAGTTCGGTTTGTGCTCTGTTTTAGTTCATTTTGTGGTAGAGTTGGGGTTTTGTGCTAGCTGTGTAGTTTCCATGAGGACATTTGCTTCTTTGGCTGAAATGCACTGTGTTTTGGAATGATCACGCGTAGGATCCAGGGGTTCGTATGGATGTCTTGTAGAGCGGTCGCAGCAGAGTTTGAGTTTCTTCCCAGAGAAATAAGGCAAAATGGAAAGTGCCAAGGTCTGGTTTCATTTGTCATTTCTTGGTGTGCAGAAAGTTTGATGGAAGAAGTGATCACTTTGGCTAGACTACTGGGCTGCTGGGAAGCTGGGGGCACAGATTGTGGGAACGTTGTCTTCAAGGCAAGGTCTTTGTTCAACCTAGCTTTTAATTATTTAATATTCTCTGCGTAAATTCTAGCACGGGATAACATTTGGTAGCAAGAAGCGGAGAGAGGCTAGGAGATTTCTTTTAGTACTGTAGTGTGGTTGTTCAAAGAATATACAATTGCAGTCCTAGAAATTAGGAACAAGAGTAAGCAGTAAAGGCTGGGAAAGAAAAAAGTATTGGGGGGAAGGGTTAAGCAGCAGAATAACCACACATGGGAATATTATTACAAGGGTCCTCATTCAGGGACGTGAATACAGTGGTTACAAAGGCATCTAGAGAAAATGTCACTGCGTAGGGATGCTTTTGAGATATCCCATCCAAATCTATATTAGTTGCATCTGCAGAGAGATCTGGAGTTATTCTAGCGAGAAGCCTGACCGTGGGCTGGCACTAAGGGATGTGTTTGACTGAGCAGCCAAGAGCTGCTGTACCAACTGCTGAAATGGGAGCCCAGCTCAGCAATAAGAGGATACCAGCCTGCAAAGTGCTGGGATGGGATTATATCGAGCGCATTCCACACACAAATGTATTTCAAAAAGTGTCACAGAAGTAATTGAAAAACATCAATAACCATTGATAAAAACACATAACTGGACACGCCTGGCGGAACCTCTGTCTGCAGGAAGCAATGAGTGAAGATCCATAAAGAATTGAAATGAATTGTTAATCTCTTGCTACTTAAATGAGATTCACAAGAAAGTTGCTGATTTTTGCATGAAAAGATGACCTTGTCCTGAAACCAGATAAATCTCTAAAGTCTTTCTGCCCATTGGAATTGCTTTACTGGAGTTGTGCAAGGGATTTATTTGGTCCTCAGTCAAGCAGTTTTGCTGGAAGCAGTGTACTTAGGGAAGTTAGGGATCCCAAAGCATTAATTTTGCTGTAACCTTTAAGCTAAGAGTGTTTGGACTAGGCTGCTATTTGGACAGGAGCCTTAAAACCCCAAAGTGGGAGAAGTTGGAGCTGTGAAGAGCTGGGTAGGTGGCATTTACCTCTCAGAGTGAGGCAGTCTGGATTGCACGAGTATTTTGGCATGATGTTAAGCTGGAGTAGGTAAAATATGAGTCCTGACCTCTTTATGGTTACTGTAAATCAAAAGTGCCCCACAGCCCAAGCCAGCAGACTGAGGTTATGAACCTCAGCATCCTGGCCAAGTCCGGCTTAGGCTTTCAAAACAACTTGAGTGGTATTAACTGTTCTGTGGGCATTTTCAAAGTTCTTGTATTTGTGGACTCTAACCATCTTCTCATTAAGGATGTCATACACAAAGTTTTCCCTGTGGTATTTACGTATGAATTTGCTTTTCTTTGTCACCTTTTTGTGTGACGATAGAAGTTGCTCGTGGACCAGAGACTAAAAAGCAGTGAGTCATAATATTCTCCAGTGCTTCAGCTGCTGTGTATGGAGGAGTATTTAATGAAGCACAGAGAGATGATATGAAGGGTTTTAAGACCAGCTGTGGAAACCTCTTTGGGAGAATTTGTGTTTCTCCTCATGTGAACTGGGGCTGAGATTAAAATACTTTTAGGAGATTTAGACTAAGGTCTTTACTAAATAACCCCTTTTCTCTGTTCCTCTGCTTTAATGTCCATACCTGAGACGGAGAGTTGCAGAGAAAGCTGCAGGAAGGGAAAAGAGAGGTGGAAAGAGGAAAAAGCAACGTGCACAGTTGAATATAGCCTGTGTGTTCACTGTTTCCCAATAGCGTCAAATCTACTCTGAGTCTTAGTCCATGGAGACTTGCATGGACTTCCACAGGGTCTAGATCATTGTGGTGAGGAACCTTGTGGTAATAGTTACACACGATGATGGATGGACCTCGCCACGTGTGGAGAGCAGTTGGCAGGTGGATTACTGGCCGTTTTAGAGCAGGCATTTGCAATGGCTGCACAGAAAAAGCAAAAATCTATTTGTGTATAAAACTTGCCATGACATGATAGGTGCTCAGAGTCAGTTGGCTATTTTGGGGTAGGATTCTATGAGTGGCTTTTGGGCTTTCGTTTCTTGAGGACCTAGCCCAGTGGTTGTCATCTGGCATCCTAATTGTAATTGGCATATTAATGCCAGTAGCTTGAGGTTGGGTTTTAATAATTTAAGAGAAGACACCCCTCTGTTTCCCAGATGGTACTGGGGGTTGCATGGGCAGGATGAAGCTTGGCAAGGCAGTAAGGGTTAAGAAATGGCTTCAGGCTCCAACAGGGTAGGTTTAGACTAAACAATAGGAAAGAATTCTTCACAGAAAGAGTGGTCGGGCTTTGGAATAGGCTGCCCAGGGAGGGGGTTGAGTCCCCATCCCTGGATGTGTTTAAGAGACGATTAGATGTGGTGCTGAGGGATATGGTGTAGGGAAGGACTTTGTCGAGTAGGGTAGATGGTTGGACTCGATGATCCCAAGGGAGTCTCTTCCAACCTAGATGATTCTATGATTCTATGATTCTAAATGCTGGATGACCAGTGCAGCTTCATAGAGAAAATAGCTTTGTGTTAGCGTCAGGAAAGTAGATGCAGGGTTGTTGTGGGATGGAGAATGAGGATATGGTTGCTACACACTGGTATATGGAGCAAGGAATCATCATAACAGTGGTTTGTTTTGGGTGGCAGAGGGGTGGAAATGGGTCATTAAACTTAGGACAACCCAAGCAAAAGGAGAGTCACTTAGATCTCATGGGAATGTGGGGCTGCAGAAGGCTGCGTCCTTGGGTCAGGAGTTCTGGTAGGACTGGGCTCCGTCGTCTTCCCGTGTGTAACAAAACCTTTTGTCTGTCTGTGACACTGTGCTGCTGATTTCTGCCTGTCTGAAGTCCCTTTCTAATCACAGAGCAACATTTTAAACTCATGTTCCTGCCCTCAAGCTTCTCCTCATCAGGTTTGGATTGATTTGCTCAGCCTCTGTCCTGTCATGTCCAAACAACTTTGGTGCCTGTGTCTTATCTGGTGATGGCTGCTGGTTCCTCCCGGGGCTCTGATCATTTTGGCTTGACCATTTCCATCCCCTGTCCCAGGAGTGGGTTGGTTGGGGGAGACAGGAGAAACCATGGCATGTGACAAGTATCTCAGGTCAGGTTGGTGCTCCCCAGGTCCTTGTGAGCCGTCTAACACAGTGACCGCATGGCGACCAGTATAAGGCCAACTAAAATTGAAGGACAACCTCTCTCTGACTTTCCATGCCTTAGGTCAAGTCCCTAGCAGAGGATTTCTTGTAGGAATCGTCCCGTCTGTTCCTGTGAGACAGGAACTGTGTTTTCACTCAGATGTCCTGTAGGCTCGTCAATGGGACAATTGAGTGGTTTTTGCATGTGGTGTTTCCCGAGACAGCTATTTGTTAATGCTTCTCCTTCATCCACACTAGTCTCCCCAAATGTTTCTGTTTTCTCTCAGCTGTATTTGATTAGAAGCTGCTTATGTAGCTGCTAGGAAAGACTTCCCTCCCCAAAATGCCTGGGCTCTCGAAAGCTTTTTTTGGAGGATTTGACACAGAGTGTCCTTCCATTGTGGCATAGTCCTGGTGGTCCTGGGAGGGACCCTGGTTCTGCTGAGCAGTCTGCTCTTGCTTTCACCTTGCAATGTCACTGCTGTGCCTGGGAAGCCCAAGGTAAAGCACTATTTTCATTTAGGACATGGTCTGCAGCTCAGGTTTGTGTTCTTTGCTATGCAACCAAGAAGATGCTCAACAGCATCTCTTGGGGCACTGTTGGGAGGAGGGTGCAGAACCAGCTGATGAAGCAGCAGCTCCTTAAAAGGATCTCCAGAGCCCAGATTATTGTAAATCAGCTACTTCCCTGGGTGATAGCAGTGAGGATCTAAGCCCCAGAGTTTAAGGGAATTTGGAGGGCCTTCCTCTGACCTTTACATACCTCAGAGCTCCCTCCAGGGACTGAGTTGCAGGATTGCTGAAGTCCACTATCTTCTGCCAGCAGGCAGATGACTGCAGTTACTACACTTTCCTGAGGACCAGTTTCATGGGTGGCATTTCCAAACCCAGCAGAAAATCCCAGGCTGTGTGAGTGAGGATAGCTGAACATGGGCCTGAAGAGGAAAGCGAGGTCTGTTTTCATCCCACTTTAAGGAAATCTGGATGTGGATGAGGCTGCAACCGCAAATTCCCCACGTGGCTCAGTTTGGGTTGTGGGTGACGATCCTGCAGTGTCTCAGCACTCAGAAAATGAGAACTGCATGTGGAATGGGAACTGGATCCGTATGGTTTGCGAAAGCAATAGCTTTGGGATGAAAAGGCAGGATGGATGTGTAAATCCTCCGTAATATTGATGTGGGTGATGCCAAAGACAACCCGTCCATCCCTGACCGCTGTACTGTGAGCTAGGCTCAGCCAGGTTTAATGAGATGAGAGTTTACCATGACCCGATGCTTGAGACAAACCCAGTTTATTTAAAGTCTGCCAAAGTCTGTTGCATCTCCGCTTCAGCTCCCTGATGGCAGATTCCTGCTGGTGCCATACGGAGGAGTCTTGCAGAATTAAACAGCAAACTTTTCATTTTAACCATCTTCTGGCCTGGGGAGTTTTCTACCTAGGGTGTGCATCTCAGGGGATGTTAAAAAAATAACTAAATATAGCAACTGTATGCAGAAGGGCTCATCCTCAGCTCATCTCAGTGACACTTGGATGCGTGCTTATAACCACCTGGCTTTGTCTCTGCTAAAGTCCATAGGCTGTTTCTGTATTGAGCACTCACTGCTGCTTCAAAACCTGCTTTTTATCCTCTGAAGTTCCAGTTTGTCAAGTTGGCACTTTTTTTTTTCTTCTTTTTTTTTTTTTTCCCCTACATTGTGAAGCAATTCCAGAGAACAAGAGGGATAAGGGGTGTAAAGCTGGTGGCTTGGGACTTGATAAATATTTTCCCTCTGGAAGATTTAGTGTTTGCAGAAGGTATGTGATTGATTTCGCCGGTCACTTAATTGAGGTAAAATGAAAAGCGAATTTCCAATAAACTAAACCATTATTCATCCGAGATCACAAATCTGTATCCAGGGAGCCCTCAGCAAATCTCTCTCCCCGTGTGCATTGTCGGTGCGAGGGGCAGGAGGATCTCTCTTTTTTCATTCGTATGCACCGGAGGTGACTGTGAGTGCTGGTGGGACATCACAGCACGTAAGCCCCATTAAGGATGTTCATCCAGCTTTGGTGTGAATGGTGGTGTGCTGTAAACACTCGGA
Source organism: Tringa tobata (assembly GCA_033628505.1). Lineage (NCBI taxonomy): Eukaryota > Metazoa > Chordata > Aves > Charadriiformes > Scolopacidae > Tringa > Tringa tobata. The sequence continues at coordinate 891,803 of JAHREE010000302.1, read as the reverse complement.
TATTGTGGTGACAGAAGATCAAATAAATATCTAGGTAGATGGATGGCTGGAGGGGAAAGTGGAGTTGGAGGCTACTCACTCTTCCCCTCTTCTTCCTTGACATCTCGGGGGAAGTTTTGCTTGAACCCGGGCAGAGTTTCACCATTAAATTCATCAGGCCTGGATTAACTGCTGGATTTCCAGAAAAAAAAAAAAAGAAAAAAAGAGAAACATGCCACTTAATTGCAGCTCCTCCTGGGACCAAACGTGTCAACCTATAAACAGTGACATGAAACCGTACAACACAATATGCAGATGCAGCTGTGATGGGCATTAAGTGCAGGCAGAAGCTGGATTGCTTTTTATTGCCATTTGTGGCAAGGGCTGGAGCCGAGGAAAGCAACGGGCAGCATCTCTGCCAGGCACCGAGTGCCAAGTCTACCTGGCCAGGACCCAGCCCTGCTCCTCCAGAATTATATCATCAGAGAGGAGCTGCCGATGAGAAAGGGCGACAAGGGCTTGCCAGAAATTTGGCAGGAGGTTTCTGCAGCCAGGTAAAATGTCACCGAAGGGTTAGCGTTAATAATAGAGGGGTATTCCCTCCGTGGGCAAATTTTGGACAGGAAAGGATGGGTTGATTGTCTTCTTGTTGCACGGCTGTGGTTTCATGTCAAAGCCTGGTATATTCACAAGTCCTGCTGCATTGCATCAGTGCAGGGTTAGGAAAATGATAGGAGTTTGGGGACTAAAATTTAATGTATAACACTTAAAAAATATAATCAATGTTGCCTCCACATGTGCGAGCCAGTTGCCACATATGGTTTGATTTAGTGCTGGGGATGGGTGTAATGACCATCTTGGAGGAGCAGAACACCTTCAGCACTGAAGCCACATCTCCTGAGCTAAAGATGTGACCCCAGCAGCCTTAAAAAATGGAATATTCTTCTTGATGCAGAGCCAAGCACGAGTAAGAGATGTAATCCCAAGTCCTGATGCAGATATTGCTGGTGCAAAAGGGAAACCTTTGCATTGAATCAGGATCTCCCAGTTAAAAAACCCAACCTGGTTGTTGTGGTGCAGAAGAGATGGTCTCTCTTATCATAGAACCATAGAATGGTTTGAGCTGGAAGGGACCTTTAAAGATCATCGAGTTCCAACCCCCCTGCTATGGGCAGGGACAAAAGATGATCACAATTTTATTGCAGCAAATGGATTGTATAAAGAAACCAAAGCAAACTCACAGAATTAAGCTTAGTCTTCAACATGGGACCAGATTTCTGAGACTGGCTTTTGTCATGCTTCTTTTGGCAACGGTCTCTGTTCCCCTTTCACTCTTTTCCCTGTAGCATTTCAGGCCAGATCGCCAGATCATCCCACCCCAGGCGAGCAGACTGCCTTGCTCAGACCTCCACCTTGCCAAGACCTAAGCAGAAGTCAGAAGAACCCAAAAAGCCAAGATGCCACAGCTCGGGGATGAGCTCTCTGCAGCTAGAAGTCAACTGTAACTAGGGGCTGCGTGGCAATAGCAATGAGCAATTCTGGCTAATCCAATTAACTTCACTTTTTGGTCACCGTGCTCATCAACTCCCCTCTATTATTAATGTAAGAACACACAATGGCAGGAGAACTTTTTTTGAGGGGGGATAAGGGAGGTGTTTCCTTAAAACAAGTAGTCTCTGCTGTGAAACCATTTCTGCTCTGAGTCAGTTCTGGTTCCATAAATTCATTCCTGCAGTTCCTGAGATAGGTGACCTGCTCGAATACCTTGCCATCCATGACACTGGGGCTCTGTTTAGGGAAAAGCACAGGTTTCTCACTGTGCTTCAAAAAGATCCTCTTTTTCAGGGAGTTAGAAGCTCAAGGAAGGAGCATGCACCTCCTGTGAGCATATGTGCAGGTGGATGAACAGGCAGGACATCTCTGCCCGGTGCAATCAGAGGGTACAGGCTGCACTGTGGTGTTGGTAGGTGTGTTTCATAGGATTGTAGGATCATAGAATGGTTTTGGGTTGGTAGGGACCTTAAAGATCATTGAGTTCCACTCCCCCCTTGCCATGGGCAGGGACACCTCCCACCAGACCAGGTTGCTCAAAGCCCCATCAAGCCTGGACTTGAACCCCTCCAGGGATGGGGCAGCCACAGCTTCTCTGGGCAACTTGGACCAGAGGTCTCACCACCCTCACAGCAAAGAATTTCTTCCCCAGATCTCATCTAAATCTCCCCCTTTCAGTTTAAAACCATTACCCCTCATCCTATCACTCCCCTCCCTGATCAAGAGTCCCTTCCCATCTCTCCTGTAGGCCCCCTTGAGGGACTGGAAGGCTGCTATAAGGTTTCCCTGGAGGCTTCTATATATCCTTTGTGGCATCTATGATATTTGTGTGGTGACTCACAGGTGGTTGCTTCAAACAAGCTGGGCTTGGAGGGGATACATCCTTGCTGATGAGTGTTGTGGCTTGGAGTATCGGTGTCTTTGGCAGCATGTGCACGTGGTGGGTGTACCCTTGGCTGAAGAGGAGCCCAGCCCAAACCTTGGCTGCCCCATCAGCCCTGTCTCTCAGAGCCCATCCACTCACCTGGCTCTGCTCTGCTTTCTCCACCAAGCCCACAGCCTGCTGAGGAAGGAGGGGAGTGAGTGATGGGAAAGTTAGTTATATTTTCCAGTGGCTTTCCCTCGGCTCCTCTACCGTTGACCTTGGCTGAACCTGCTGCACTCACAAAAATGAGAACCATTTCTCATCGCGAGCCTGGGCCCCGGGGCCTGTCATTTTTTTCAAGAGCAATGTTTAGACGCCTACCAGCCTCCATCTGCTGGGAAGGGCTGGAGACCAGGTCCGAGGAGATCCAGGAAAGGAGCTGCCCTTCGGCGAGCTGCTACCCTCAGCAAGGCCAAACACCTTGTCCTTGCCTCCGAAATTTGCTCCACTAACCTGATGGGTTTTTCTGTCTTGCCCCAGCCAGCTCTAGGTTATAGATAAGGAAATAAAAAGTATGGATTATTTTAACCGGAGCTGCTTGAGATGGGGGGCTGTGTGTGCAAGCAATGACCCAGGGATTAGAGGGGCCCAGCTACAGCCAGGGTCTCCTGAAGCACCATCAGCTGCAAACCCAGCAGCTTTCCTTCTTCTAGCCACGTTGGGTCTGACGGCGTAGCCCATGTCCTCCAAAATGCATCCAAACAAGTTGGGATACCCCTATTGAAACAGTCTCGTTCTGTTCCTGGTGTGGCTTGTCTCATGGTTGTACATAGAGGTTTTATAAACCCTGGGAGTCAGAGCAGCCTCTGGTTGTTGTGTTAGAGCAGGCTGGTATTAGGAGGGCATAAAATCATATCAAAGGCAACTTTTCTTCTCTCCCACAACCCTTGTCCCAGCCTTTCAGAGTGGCATCAACCTTCAAACTCCACTTAGTTCCCTGGAGTCCCATCGCAGCGGGGCAGGGCTTGTCGGGAACAGTAATGTAAGTCAATGCCAGGTTATTTCTTCACTGCAAGGTTATTTTGTCCAACCTGACTGTTCCTGCTGAGGGTAATGGAGTTTCCCCTCTTTCTCCCCCTTGGAGAATGTTTCAGTGTGTAATAGATGCTATTCTCAGTCTGTTTTCTGTAGATACTACTCAAGTTTCTTCCAGACATCCCACATGATAATCAGTCAATATCCTTCTTTAGAGTCATTTCATTCTCCTGTTTTCCACCTGTGCTGCTTATCTGAGCTGAGCTCTGTAGCTGAGCCCTATTGAACTCCACACACTCTTTTTCCAGTCTGTAGAAAGCTGGATTAGCTTTTCAGTAGCCTGGGTCATCTTGGGAGAGAAAAGGTATGTTAGAGGGCAACCAATTTATTTGCTTAATATTCTGAGAGCAGCAGCCTCTTGGTTCCCCGGTTGCGTGCGCCGGTGTATAATAACTCTTTGGGGAAGCAGGGGTGGATAGATCGGGAAGTATCTTTAAAACAAGCGTGCACTCTACGTGGTGGATGGAGTCATTTGATTTTCCTGGAGGTACAGGCTGCAGCAGAGTGCACGGAAAATTGCTCTTGCAGATCAAGAGGTCTGAGTTGTTTGGCAGCAAGCGCTGCGGAGGGCGGAAAGTTGCCCCGTTCCCAGTGCTGCAGGTGGGAGGAAGCCTTCAAGGACATCGCATCTCCTAATATTCAGCTGGTGTCCTATTGGCATCTTTGTTTGCTGCACAGTTTGGTATCACATCTACATCTCCTGACAGTCAGGCTTGGACCCGGACACCTGGAGCATCCTTCAGCTTCAGTTAACAGGCTGAGTTTGGCCTTTCCCCGTGATTGGAACGACAGCTTGTGATCCACAGTGTTGTGTAGACACCTTTTCCCCCAAAAAACAGCCGAGGCTTGTTTTTAGCCCAGCAGTTGCCACTGTCTGTAAAGTATGCTACAAGCTCTTTAGCTTAATACCCAAAAAGATGCAGCCACACACCCCTCCAGTGGCACTAATAACATAATGTAAGACGAAATTAATCCATCTGCTAAACCTCAACATGTCATCAGATAATTATCAGCAACATACAATCTCCTCCAAGGAAGATCTTATTCTATTAAAGAGAAATTGGCTTACACTTTAGCTGCAAGAATGACAATGTGCTCTCTATATGAGATATCAGGTCTTGCAGTTAAAGCATGCAGTGATTCCTGATAAGCAGCTCTTTGGTTAGAAAACTCCAATGTTTATTTTTAAATAATATGAATACAATTGTTTTCAATAATGATTGTTTTGCAAACTTGCATCAAGGTTTTAGGTGCTGTTTAGTCTTGCACTGTTAAGAGCCCTTTAGAGGTCAGGCCTTTCTCCTCAGCACAGCTACTGGAGCTCATGGACTAACCACAGGGATGAGAGTCTGCAACACCCCTACAAGAGTTAATTTGCAATTCCCACCTGGTCTGAGTAGTTACAGGATCCATACCATACTCTCAGGCTATATGGATCCGTACCATGATCTCAGGATATATGAATCCAGAGGTTGAAATGGCTGGGAAGGAAGGACATCGTGGCCTAATGAATGGGCACTCTCCTGACTTGCCTGGTGACCTTGGAAGGATCCTCCTTCTCTCAGTTTCCCCACTTTTGGCAATGATGAGGATCATTTTACTGTCCCTCTCAATGTAAGCTTGTTGAGTGTAGACAGCTGATGTTAAAGGTGTTCCTTTTCCCATTGCTCTTGAGGGTGAGCCAGTTCTGCCACCAGCAGAAGCTGCTTTTTGTGCATCCCACTGAGACCTGACTCAGGACACTCACTGTCTGTCTTCTCCATGGGTGACAAGGCTTACCAACCTCCGCTGATCATCTGGAAGGCAGGAGAAATCTCACCCTCTCCAACTTCCCTGCAAAGCACAGATCAATTTGACATGGTGGCATGTTTTGGTTGAGCTGCTTTTTCCTAAAGCATCAGCATGAAACCCTGCCAGAGGTGTGATGTCTGGCTGGAGAGAGTCTTGATCCACCCT
>JAHREE010000302.1:827831-846459 GCA_033628505.1 Tringa tobata | reverse complement strand
GTCACCATCCCTGGATGTGTTTAAGAGACGATTAGATGTGGTGCTGAGGGATATGGTGTAGGGGAGGCCTTTGTAGAGTAGGGTAGATGGTTGGACTCGATGATCCCAAGGGGGTCTCTTCCAACCTAGATGATTCTATGATTCTATGAAAACAAGACCTTCTGAGTCCTCCGCCCCAGACCCTGGCACTTAACCCTTCCCTGCCTCAACTTCCCCACCTTCACATGCAGGACAGGGTCTCTCTGGCTTTGAAGAGAAGGCTGAAGTTCCCTCAAGTTCGTCAGATGCTTTGTGGCCAGGGTACAGCTGAGTGCTCCAGATTTCTCCCCTTTCTTTGCAGCCTAAACCAACCTGCTTGGGTGTTTCCTTAGTGCCCGTACTCATCAACCTGATCCGAATGATCCCACTCAAACCTCCCTGGAGACACAGCCAGGGATCCGGGTGGGCTCCTTTCCCACGTAGCAATCTCTCCTGGTCTATAAGCAGTGAAGGGGGCTGTTTTGACATTGACTGGGATGACCGGTCAATAGAGATCCAGGAAGTCCTGCCAGTTAATCCTGGTCATCTCTGACAGTGAGATCCTATATTTGGAAGCCTGCAGCCACGGGCACAAATTGCTGAATCGATGCTCAGCAGGGCACCACAGATCCATTATGTCTTGTTTAACTGCCCCCCTACGTTCTCCCTTCTGCAGCAACAACCTGACTGATGTCTTCTGGAAAGGCACGGAGAAACAGCACAGGGGCAGGAAATGTTGCAAATAAAATAAGAAGTTGGCTGGACTAAGCTTTACAACCAGAACAAAGAATTTGCTTCGGTGCTGCATCAGCTCTGGAAATGCCTCTTGATGAGCTGCTCTTAGGAACATGCAATTTAATGGTGTAGCTCTTTAATTAAAAAAAAAAAAAAAAATGCAAAGCAAAGCAAAAAAAGAAGAAGCCCCAATGCGCTCGAGTGGTGACGTTGCAGAGAATGTTGCTTTATGTTGAAATACATCCCATTTCAGGAATATTTCTTTCTTAGAGATGTGGTGACTGATGCTGTGTGATAGAGGATCACCCTTGGAACTATAAGTGAAGTCCACTTATGGAATTGTATGTGACAACAAAAATGAATTCGTCAGGACCAGTGATCCTAATGAACGTGATATCCCTATCCTAATGAAAACCTTAAGGAGTTCTGCAGGGAATAGAGCTGGAGTGATTTACAAAAACAGACACCCTTGCAAAATAAGAAATAATTTAAAAAAACCAACCAAAACCCACAAATCAATCATGTGCAAAGTCTTCAAACACTTTTCTCTTTTTTTTTTTTATTTTATTTTAATTTCTTTGTTACTTCCAACAAAGGAAAGTGAGTGTTGATTACATTCTCCCCCTCTTCCCCCTCCCCTTCACGGCTGCATGCATGTCTCTTTGATTTGGGTTGGCTGGCTGGATCATTAATTGACTATAGTAAGGTCTTTTCAGATCTTGGAAAAGGAAAAAAAAAAAAAAGAAATAAAAAAGGAAGCATTTTCTACTGCTGTTTATATGCCCCCATCCAGGGCTCGACAATCCACCCCGTCTGTTCCATAGGGCTCCACCTGAGTCTAAGTTTAGATCATATCCTGCTACATTAAACTCCACACATAATACGTTGGCCACATGGGAAAATTTAAGGAAAATGAGATTTTATTAAAACCAGGAGACCGCCTGACTGCAGAGGGATATAATAACAGTGTTATGAGGTTCTTATCTCACATGAAAGTTTCACATTTCCCTGGTTTCCTTTCCTTTATGCTACTGTGGCTCCCCCCTCCTTTAATTCCATATGAGTGTCTAGTTATTTCATGCAATGGCTAAGAAGATGACACAATAACAAAATAATCCAAAATATTTTATTGTTTAATGAAGGCCCCACGGACTTCTTAAGTTAGCACAGTGGCATCAAAAATCCCCTTCTTCGTCCTGATGGGTCATGCAATCCTTCTTCCAAGAGGGAAGAAGATGCCCTGTGGGAGATGGGAAGTGGGTTCGTACATCGAGAAGAACGGCTGATGTTGTGTGTTGTGCTTGAATTCCTTCTGCTTTCACATTTTCATATCTTTTGGAAGTTTTGAAGGAGCCACTGGGCACCTGGGCTTCAGGGTCAGCCAGGCTTGCTGTGCCCCATGGCTGGTTTGCTCTGAAAGCACAGCAGATGCCTTGCTGGTAGGCTGAGCAAGCCTCATCGTGCAAGTCTGTTGGAGCTGGTGGGGTCGTACTCTTCCTGGTGAGAGCTTCAAATTTCCACTCTTTTATATCTCCATGTAGTCAGACACTCATATTCACAACTGAGCGTGTTGTTCTGCACTGGCCAAACTGCCTGCACACATCTTGAGGCAACATTTCTTGCAGGAAGTTGTTGGGAGGTCGAAGGACCTCCGACAGCCTTGGCTCTACTCAAAAAGTTGATCTCATTGCACTCTGGCAGATTTTCTTTAGCTGATAGCCTGGTGGAACATACCGGAAAGGGGGACAAATCCAGTCTGGCACTGACCCCGTCAAAAGTTGCAAATGGAAGTGAAAAACCTCAATGATTCATCTTCCCAACAGCATAAGACAAACTTCCCTGGTGAACTTCCTTCCTGAAGCCTGAGGGGTTTTCTGTCTTTTATTTCCCCCCCTCCCCACATGCACACACACTTTTATCTCCTCACTGGTATAATTACAGAAGTCACCAAAATCCACTGAAAATTGTGTACCCCAGTCTTTGGAGACCTTCCTCACCCTTCCCCAGAGAACATCCCTCCAGCACTTTCCATAGGCGCTCTGATCCATGCGTCACTCTGCCTCCAGTCTGTTGCTTTAATTATACTCCTGAGAGCCGCGTGTTAGCGAGGAGCTCCCTGGAGACAGAAGCAGGGAAACCCCTGGCATTCCCAGATAAAATTCCAGGCAGGTGAAGGCTGCAAGAGGATTTGCTAATAAATACCATTGCTTCTAGCAAGGAAGATTTTCGTAGCGTTACCACACTACGTCTGTGCTTCTTCTTAGACCATTCCCAGGGCTTTGCCATGGACAGATTAGATATTAGATGTGGCATTCTGAAAAAATTATATGAAAACTAAATGCCTTTGATGAGCTTTATGTTCAAAGCAATGCACTCAGGGCAGGGAACGTGCCTTGGCTATACAGGCTTGCACACTTATTTCTTTTTATCAGTCCAAGTCACTTTTTGCATAAACTGTTCCTTTTCTCCTCCTTTGAGTTGCTCCACCACTGGCATTTTGCACAGCCTGGTGAGATCGTGTCTCAGGGACAGAAATGCTACTCTTTAAGCTCATAGTGTCATAGTGTTGTCCAGGCCAGAAGGGACCTCCAAAGGTCATCTAGTCCAACCTCCCTGCAGTCAGCAGTCTTCCCTAGTCTCACCTTGAAGTTGGGGAGACTTTTTTCTGAGTAGCCCATCTGGGGAGTCACGGGTTGCCTTCTCTGGGGACCGCCTGTTTACAGAGTAAGCAAGGTATTTAATTATGTTTCTTGCACCCTGGTGGTTTGCTGGGAATTGTAATCAAAGAGGAGGCTTAGTGGAAAGCTTAACACAGCCTCTGCAACTGATTTTCGCCCGAGGGGAAGATGAGAGTTGAAAGGAGCAGCAATGGTCAGAAAAACAAACATCCAACTGAAACTAATGAGACAGTTGCCTCTTCCTATGCTAGAGCTCCTGTAGAGACCTCAGGACTCCTTTGCGTGGTCCATAAGACCTTATTTTGTTGTAAGGCCATTTCCTTTTCTGTTCAAAAGAACTTCTGAACTGACTAGAAGTGAAAATGTGGGGACAATATATTTCCAGGCTTTTAGGGAATCTCTTCTATCCTGAGCACCCCTCCCTTGCCCTGGTCTTGTATCACTCTCATAGAGACTCATAGAGTTATAGAGTTGTCCAGGCTGGAAGGGACCTCCAAAGGTCATCTAGTCCGACCTCCCCGCAGTCAGCAGGGACACTCCCAACTAGACCAGGTTACCCAGGGCCTCGTCAAGCCTCACCTTGAATATCTCCAGGGAAGGAGATATTGTCTCTCCTGGGCTGTTATTCCACAGTCCTTCTGTTTGCAATAAGAAAAAAGTGGATGGTGATGAACTCTTGGTGTTAGAGATGTTCTGGTGTGTTTTCTTGTTTGCATCCTTTTCCCTGTGGAGCTTGGCTAGGTCTTCTTCAGAATGTGATCCACCCTGAGGACAGGGTGGAAGAACACGGGTTGCTCAGAGATGTCCAGGGATGAAACAGGAGACCATCCCCGTACACATCAGCAAGAGCTGCATGGAGGAAGGGAGTCATCTACTCTCTGTGCCCACTTCGGGTGGGATGAGAAATCAGAGAATCAAATTGTGGCAAATGTGTACTTCGAGCAGTGGGAAAAACACCTGAGGTGGCAGCTCATCACGGGTGATGAGCAGCAGAAAGGCTTGTGGGAAGGGAGGTGAAGAGTTTCTCATGATTTGGCTTGGTATGTCCTGAGCAATGGGAGTTCAGCTGCTTTGGGCCACCAGCATACTGAACAGTTGCAAATGTCAGAGGGCTTTCTGCAAAGCAGGGCCCCCCGATGTGTCTTCTCTTTGTTCCACGTGCTCCTTTTGCAGCATAAATATGTAACGACCAAAATGCTAATGAATTCCTCCCACTGACGTCCCCTCCCTCCACATACGCACGTACAAACAATTCACAACCCACACGCAGACGTGTTGCCCAAGCGTTGCGTGAACCCAGTGCTGGCTAGGAGGGAAAAATTGCTGCATCGTAATCCAACTTTTAATAGCTCCAGTCCTTCCAGTTCCAAGCCTGACATGTACCCAGGCCCCAGTGACACACAGTATTGCCACGTGCAAGCTGTGGGCCTGCTGTGAGCACTGTGGGGTAGGTTTTGGGTAGGATAATCCACGTGCTGAGTCACTAACAGAAGTAAAAACCCAAGGACACCCCCATCACCTTGTACGTGGAAGTGGTGGCTGCTATTTCAGACCTTGGGTCGCATGAAGACAAACATGTCAGAAGGTTATGGTTCTGCTGCTGAGCACTGATGGATCACGAAGGGGTTGTGTGATGGGAGGGTACATCCCTAGGCAGATGCTATGAGGGGGCTGTGAATAGTCTTCTGCATTGGACCACTCTTTGTCCGCTCTTTGGCCTACAAATGCAGCAGTCACTGATGGCAAATGTGCATATTTGGGTAAATATAGACTCTTGTTCTACTACCATGGTGTTTAGCTTTGCATTTATGGTTTCTCATCTTCTTGAAATAGAAAACTCAAACTCAGGAAGGTATTAGCCAATAGCACACATTGACATAGCCCCTTGGGTGGGCAGGTACACGAATCTTTAAGATCCCCTTTGGATTTTAGCGTTCAATTTGTCGTTCAAAGATTAGACAAGAGGGGGATGTACTTATGGACCATGTATCTCCAGAAGCAGGATTGCTGGGTGGGTGGGAGGCAGAAAATAGCTACGACATACCTTGGCAGGGGAGCTCTGGAAACAGGAGAGAGGAGTGACAGCAGCCGCAGGAGGATGGGGTTGGGATGAAGGATCACCCTCATCCTCCTGTGTGTCTCATCAGTGACTCTTGTCCCAGCACAACCTTGTTGCCAGGGCAGGGAGCCCTTATCAAATGGCACATGAGTTGCAATGAGTTAACATGTTATTGGTTGGGCACCTTGGTTTTGAGAAGCCAATCTCACATGGAGACCTACTATGCTGTTCATCACTGGGCACTCCAGGGAGCAAAGAGAGGGCTTTTGAAAGCAGAAGTCTTCCCTGTTTGTTTGTTTTGTGTTTTTTTTTTTTTAAGGGTTAGGGCTAAACACTTTCAAAATTCCTGCTGTTATGTGGGAATGTTATGGTTTTCTGCAGGTTTACTAAAGGAGAGTGAATGTCACAGTTCCTGCTTTTTGGGTAGAGATGCATGGGGAGAAAGGTGCTGTGACTTCTCCAATGTGTGGTAGCAGAGCTGGGAATCCAAGTGGACTCCCTTGCACCTGTACTTCTCCCATAAACACCAGGCAGTCTGCAATCAGAGTTTTATATTCTGCATAAATGGGTCTGGTCTCTCACAGCACATGCTGGTCTCTCTCCAATGAATGCATCAAAAGAAGTGTAGCCAGCAGGTCGAGGGAGGGCATTCTACCTTTCTACTCTGGTGAGAACCCACCTGGAGTACTGTGTCCAGCTCTGGAGTCTTCAGCATATGAAGGACATGGACCTGTTGGAATGAGTCCAGTGGAGGGCCACAAAGATGATCAGAGGGCTGGAGCACCTCTTCTGTGAGGACAGGCTGAGAGAGTTGGGGTTATTCAGAATGGAGAAGAGAAGTCTCTGGGGAGACCTTATACTGACCTTCCAGTACATAAAGGGGCTTCCAGGAGAGATGGGGAGGGACTCCTGATCAGGGAGTGGAGGCACAGGATGAGGGGTTATGGTTTTAAACTGAAAGAGGGGAGATTTAGATGAGATATTAAGAAGAAATTCTTTCCTGTGAGGGTGGTGAGGCACTGGAACTGGTTGCCCAGAGAAGCTGTGGCTGCCCCATCCCTGGAGGGGTTCAAGGCCAGGCTGGATGGGGCTTGGAGCACCCTGGTCTGGTGGGAGGTGTCCCTGCCCATGGCAGGACGTTTGGAACTGGATGATGTTTAAGGTCCCTTCCAAGTCTAGCCATTCTACAGTTCTATGATTCCATAATTCTGTGATCCCAATGCAGTTCCAGCTGCTTAGAGGCAGAGGATCCCTGTACCCTTTGCAAAGCAGATGAAGTTTGCACTGGTCGCCGCAACAGCCTGGCTACGATGCTGTGGGGGAAGGGAGGGAAGCCAGCCCGCTAATTTGGTGTCGTTGGAAATATTGCTTTTGCAATCCAGCATTTGGTTTTCATTTGGTGGCTGCGCTCAGTTCATTTCTGCTGGCGCTTCACTTCTGATCCAATTGACTTATCGATGCAGCCGAGGAGAAGGAAGCAAACAAGATTGGTGTCAATTTTTTTTTTTTTGTGGTTTTTTATTTTTTTTTCCCCCCACCTCCCTCTCGCTTCTTTACTTTCAAAGATCAAAAGAGGACAAAATAAAACTTTACATATAATGAAACCCAGGCAGAGGAAAAAATGGCATCACGCAAAATTGTTTTCAGCCTTCTTTTAAGGTTGCTGTTGGTATCTTTGATTTAGGCACCACAGCTTTAATCAGGGTGTTGGAGGCGACAAAAAAATTATTCATCCAACCAAGTTCCCTTCTCACTCTCTTTCTCTCTGTTTTTCTGTCTCTCTTCTTTTTTATTAATGTGGTTTAAAAAAGATTCTCAAAATACAGTGCTGGCTCAATTTTGTTTTCCCAGCTAATAACCCAAAGCGGGATCAGCTATTTTGCAGCTGACAGATCTGTCTCTAAACGAGATTGTCTTTCCTGCTGAATTCATCCATCATGCATGGCAAAAAAAAAATAAAAAAGATATAAAAAAATAGAAGTATAAAATAAATGAATAAAAATATATTTTGTTTCCATGAGCTCATCACTTTCTACAGTGGTGAGGACCTGGCCTCATCCATGCTGTGACAAGCCCACTTGGGCTTGGTGTAACCAGGACACTGCTGCACCAGCTCACACTTTTTGGGGTTGCTTTCCTGCTTGGCTTCTGCACCCAGGACAGAGCCAGGGCTCAATGGGGTGGTCTGTTTGCAGGGTGTTTTCTAAGGCACCTCCATGGAGCAATGAGCCTCTGAGTGAGAACCAGAGGAAATTTGGGCAGCAGGGCTCAGCGTGCTCTCCCCAAGAGCCTCGTGGAATGGCTCTGCACCTTTCTTAGCACCTTGTTCTGAAGAGGCCAAACCACGTTGCTGTAGAGCAGCTGGTGTCCATAAACTGCACCATGTACTATGGTCCCTGGAGCAATCTCCTGGCCGGAGCTGGGGATGCCCAGAGAAAACAGCATCTGCTGAGTAATCCTTGTCCTGAATATCCTCCCATCTTCCAGCAGATAACGGTGGAGGGAGTTCCCGAGGTGAAGGTTGCATCCTGAATAATGTTTAATAGCCCTTAGTGGACCTATCCTCTTTTGAGTCATCTGATTTTTAAATTATTATTTTTTTTTAACTTCATTCATATTTTTTGGCCGACCTGACATCCTGCCCCGACCGATTCTTTTAATTTAATTATACGCTGCATGAAAAATTACTTCCCTTCTTTTGTCTTCGACCCGCTGCTGGCTAAGGACACTGTAGAGAGGTTGGTGCTGGTCTCTTCTCACAGGGAATTAATGACAGAACGAGAGGGAATGGCTTCAAGCTCCAACAGGGTAGGTTTAGACTGAACATTAGGAAAGAATTCTTCACGGAAAGAGTGGTCGGGCATTGGAATAGGCTGCCCAGGGAGGGGGTTGAGTCCCCATCCCTGGATGTGTTTAAGAGACGATTAGATGTGGTGCTGAGGGATATGGTGTAGGGGAGGACTTTGTAGAGTAGGGTAGATGGTTGGACTCGATGATCCCAAGGGGGTCTCTTCCAACCTAGATGATTCTATGATTCTATGATTCTAATGCCACCGCCGGATCTCTCGCTCTCCACGTGCTGGGAAGGGAACAGCCGTTTGCCCTCCTCCTTCTCCAATCTGTGATTTTATAGACACCTCATTGGTTGTCTCTTCTCCAGGCTGAAAGCTACCTGTTCATTTAGTATCTCCTTTTTGAAAGCTGTTTTGTACTTCGGCTTATTTTATGCAACCCCCCCTGCCTCTGCATAAATATAGGATACGTACCTGTTTGTGTTAGACCTTCCCTCATGCTGAGTGTAGCACATCAATTATGCACGGGGACAACCTGGAACCATCTGATGCGTGTTTTCTCCTATAAGGGACAGGTGTTCTTCAGATGGATATGAGTAGAAGGAAGAGGAGGAAATCAACAGAAAGGATTTTGAAGAATCGTATCAGATATCCAGGTGGCAGGGGCTGTTAGAGGGGGAAAAAATAGTCTTTAACTCAAGTTTGTCAGATCTCAGCAGGACTTGCTGTGCAGGACGATGCCAAGGAAACAAGGGGGTGGGCTGATTTCTTCTTCTCTCTTAGGACTTACTTTTAACCTCGGTTCATCTCTTAGGTAACTTTTTTTCTGTAATCTCTGCCTCTTGACTTCCTAAAAGCCAGACTGGTTGGGACAAGAAAAAAAACATTTTTGGAAAATCAATGAGAAATTGCATAAGGGAGAGGAAACCCTCATAATTTGGTAGTAGATGTGCATCATGAGGGGAAACCGGGACATGATATCTTTAACTGCAGGCCCCCAAAGGGAATATATTTGTTAAACATTATAATTACCCTTCAGTGCTGAACTCTATAGCAATTGAATCCACGGTGATGCACATTATCATTTCTGAAATGATGCTTTCATTTAGATAAGGCATGCAATTATACATCTTGATTAGGTCACTGTTCCCAGGAGCTTCGGGTTATTTATGATGAGTTGCCCCTTCTTGTAAATTGTGTGGTGAGGCTGTGGATAGAGACATATTTCCTTCCTCTCTTCCCTTACCCCTTCCTCCTCCTCCACAGACCCTTTTGCTCCTCTTGTTCTTCCCTCATTGTGCGTCTTTGGGGAGGCAAGATCAAAGATCCAGTAATCAGAGAAAGACAAATGTCAGGTATGTACTGGAGATGTTGCCATGAGAAGTCAGACCTGGGAGATTGTCTCATCCCTTGGTTCCTTTGCAGGACCTGCTGGCTTTCAGAGTGGTGACATTAAGCCTGGGTTTCCCATCCCTGTATTTTAGACCTCTAAAAACTCATCTTTCGCACAGCAGTAAACTCAGCTTTCTCTGTGATCAATGGCACTTCCCAAGGGTGATGTACGATATCTCATCTTAAACGGCGACCTGAAGATGTGGTTTCCAGCTAGGGCCATAAACTGTTGGTTCTCCAGTGCTCTAATAACTACCTTGGCACAGACCTCACACAAGACTCCCCTTCCCTCGTCACCCCTCCTGGGGGACAGTTGCATTGAACTATTGTTGAAATACTCCCGGTTTCCATAAGACAAGTGGAAGTGAAATCTGCTCCTGTTGTTTAAGTGGGTACCATGTGAAGTGTTGATTGAGGCAAGAAGAGTGGATGTGAAAGCTCCCGGGGAAAGGAAGCGATGGGAAAGGGACCAAAGCAGCAGGAGGAAGATGATAGTCTGAACTGTTTGTGGAACAAGTCTGAAGAGTTCCTCCGTGCTAGAAACTGAAGTTGTCTTATGCTTTTGTAGGCAGTCCTGGTAAGTCCAAGTCTAGGACTGAGGAAGCATGGTCAGGATGCAGCAAATCTGCTTTACTGTGAGGGTGATGAGACACTGGATCAGGCAAGCCAGAGAAGCTGTGGAGGTGCCACAGGCACCATCTCTGGAGGTGTTCAAGACCAGGATGAATGGGGCTTTGGGCAACCTGGTCTGGTGGGAGGTGTCCCTGCCCATGGCAGGGGGGTTGGAACTACATGATCTTTAAGGTCCCTTCCAACCCAAACCATTCTATGATTCTATTATATAATTTTGTAGAATAAGGATCTTTTCCCAGATATTTTGATTTTGATCATTGCCGGTACCCAAATGAAGGAAATCCAGAGTGTATTGGTCAACTAGGCATAGGAATGAGAAGTGTGATAAACTCACAATGCTCAGAAAAAGCCGAGCAGATCCTGTGTCATCCTGAGAGGCAGGAGGCTGCCCAGGGTAATCCTACGTGGCAGAAGGAGAGATGGGGCTGCGTTAGTTAGAGGATTTTAAGCAGCTCTCAGTTGTCTTAACCGTTTCCATCTGCCCCCTTCAAAAGATGCCTTGGGGCCAAAGTGGAAGTCTTATGAAAGACCCATCCCAGATGACCCAAAGGATCTTTTCTAGCTCTGTCTCCTCTGCATCTGCAGTTCCTCAGAAAATACAGCACATCAGAAGCATATTGATGTAACCTTGACCTTCCTCTCCTGTAGATCTTTGACCCTTCCTATTCCTCTGTGCGTCACAGGAGCTCGTAAGCACCTGTATCAGCCACCAAAAAGGTGGTTTTCACTTGGTGCAGTTGGGCAACCCACTCCACCACCTCAATGCGGGGAGAGGAGAGGTGCTGATATGTCAAATGGGACAGTGTTTCCCATCTGCAAATATTTATATGAAATAATTATCCCTTTTTGAGATAAAAAGAGCTATCCGCATGTGAAAAGCAAACTGTCTTATCTCTCTTTTTAAATAATATGTTTAGAAAGTTTGACCGAGCATGAAAGTTCATCTTTCAGTATTGCTACTTGTAATCCAATAAGCAATATTTACTGTGTTATAATTGGTATCATTAAGCTTAGGTGACGTTATTAATATTACTAATTAAACTGCTATAAACCTAGTTTACAGTTACATAAACACGTCGTCTCCTGAATTGCCTGCCTACACGTTTTGGCATCGGGGGGGTGGATAAAAGCAAATTCAAATGCAAATGATATGAACATACTTTAATCAGAGGATCAGAGAAATCAGACACAGGGAAGGCTTATTAGGTCTGCTCAGTTCTCCAGGGACGGGGGGGCGAGATTGTCTCCCCATAGAGACTCCCAGGAGCTTTGGCCAGTCTAAATGCCTCAAGCAATGGGACTTCTCCTCCGTCCCAGGAGAGACCTGCCCACAGACTAACAGAAAAGTGTCCTCGTATTCAGCCTGGATTTTCTTGCTAAGGCAGAAATCAGCTGCTGCAAAATAATTTTGAGAAGGCTCTTGCAGTCATATCCAAGGAAAGGGAAGGAGAGAAACGCGTTTGTAAGGCATCTCTAAAGCTGTCTGTTAGTGCAGCAAGAGTGGAAAATCATTTTCCCTCTCTTGGTTTAGCTTTCTGGCAGGATTGGACTGGTCCTGGCACAGCTGGCAATAACTAGCTGTACGCGGCAACACAGCACCGGAGGAAGTTCAGTGCAGCTAAGCATCCAAAAAGTTCAAATGTTTGACCTAGTTTCTCTACAGCTGGAAAATCCATCTTCTGTCTAGAATTTCCCTGACTTCGGCTACTTCAGAAATATCATGAGGACAGCATTTTCCCCGATCCGTCGGTATTTGGGTCCCATCTGGAGCCAGAAAGTGCAGAATCACGTGGAGTGTTTAAAATAGGAATGCCCCAAGGAGCCAGGTCCTGCTTGCCTCAAGTTTAGTGCTCTCTTTTCCCATTTTTGATTCTCACTGGGTCCAAAGGGCTGTGGGACCACCTGGAGCTGAGACCAGAGGCAGAGCAGCCCTTTCCTGATGGTGTGTTTCCGCAAGGGCCCATGTAGGAATATAGTTATTGTAGAAAATACTTTAAAGCATTTCAGGACCACTTGATGGCACATCTATGGCTCATCTGCAGAGCTGCACTTGTCACCCAAAGCTCCTAAACCTCCCAAACAAGCTTTCCTCCATCCTAATTGAAGGAAAAAGAGTTTCCTACGATCACTGAGAAGTAACTCCTCAAAGCAAGTTCAGGGTTTCCATGATATCTACATTATAAAGGTTGTTTTGTTGGTTGCAGGCAAGGTAAATGAATATGGGAGATTTGCTTGGAGAGAGCTTTAGGTCTCATTTCACGATGTTGACTCGCAGCCAGCAAAGCCAGCTTTGCTCCTGACACTCAGCAGCACTTGGGGGTTCCCAGATTTGTTTTCCTTTCCCTTGCTATGCTCCTTAGGGGGCTGCCCATCTGAGCTTTTCTAATGGATATGGTTAAAACCTTGCACAAAGACTGAGATCTCAGGAAAATCCAAGTTATTTGCCCAGTTCAGGCTACTCTGCTGTAGCTTTCGCTGGCCACCAGGTCATCACTACATGGCATCACTTCAGATCACCCAGAGAGGTGGTGGAGACTCCATCTCTTGAAACATTGATAACCCACCTGGACACGTTCCTGTGCAACCTGCTCTAGGTGGACCTGCTCTGGTAGAGGGTTGGACTAGATGATCTCCAGAGGTCCCTTCCAACCCCATATCATTCTGTGATTCTGTGGTTCTCTGTGACTCTGTAAATGGGGCTGAGTGAGTGCCAGAGGACTTCATGGATACACCATGCCCATTGAGGTCACTTGCAAGGGATGTGGCAGCAGAAGGTTTATGGGAGCATTGGTGGGGTACGTTGCCACCCTGAATCCATCAAGCCCTTTTTGGCCTGTCTGAGATTCTTAGATGCATCTTGAAGTAATCCCTGAACTATCAGGAAAGGAATAAAGTTGGTTTCCTTGGGTGAAAAGTATCACCATCTTGGGTAGCTCAACGTCTGTGCTAATGGGATGCAGCTGCAGATTTGGGACATATCACATCTCAGCACACACATACCCACACTCAGATAATGCACACGCCCCGTGCATGGACACATGCACATACATGTGGAAAGTACCGTACCAAAATTTCTGCTAAAATCTACTTTTCGAAAATGTTAATCCCCACCTGGGAGCATTCTTTGAAATTTCTTCAAAGAGTAGCACCAAACTTCTTCCTTATCTTAGTATTCCACTAATGTTGGTCGTGTGTGCCTGTTACTACGGGACGGGGCAAGTTCAGAAGGGAAGGCTTGATAGCATCCCCCAAAACTTAAGAAGCTGTGGTTTGGGAGAGAAAAGCTTATCTAGGAGCCCCCGTGACCTTGGAAGAATGGACCTTGAAGCATCTTTTCAGGAAAACCATAAACTTGGCTCAACTAAGACTTAAACTGCTTTCCACTTGCTGGTTTTAGATTATGAGATCTCCCTGACACAACCGGACGTGAAGTGGTTGGTGGTGGAAGAAGAGGGTTGTATTTGCATGGCAAAGTTGTTTCAAGATATAACAGGGTGGGGACAAGCTCATAACATCAAGTACCAATGTACAAAGCAGTCTTTTGGGTGGTGGAAGGTTTCTCTGTGTCTCTGGGGCTTCAGAAGAGCTCAGATACTTTTTGGTAGAGCCTTATTACTGGAAGCCACTCATGGCTCATTAGGTGCCCAATAAGGGACAACTCTTAAGGTGTGGGATGAATGATCACTCAATCTCTGCCTTAATCAAACCCAAGGTGCGGCATGTCCCACTCAATGTTTAAGTGGGTTTTATTTTCTCCTTCTTAAGCTTCTCTATCTCACGTGGGTTGGGCAGTATTGGAGAAACACACACAAAAATTACTTGTTCCTGTGATAGCTCTAATTTTTTTCAGCAGAGAGTGACTTGGGGGCTGATGAGCGTAAAAACCACCGCGTTTCACAGCATCTCATGACACAAAGTGCAAGACCTGTCTGGGCACATCTCAGGGCTGGTCTCAGCTTCTTGAGGAAAGGAGGGGTTGCACATGGTTGTGTCACGGAGAGAGCTGAGAGAACCCCTGACCTCCAAGCTCCTGAGAGCCTCCCGTGTCTAATCAGGGGATGCATGAAGAAAGCCAGGTCGTAGGAGTGCCTCCTGACTCACATTTCCAGCACGGAGGACCAGCGGGGTTATGTTTTCATTATTGCTTGTGGCTCTGATGCTCTCAGCTCTTTGGAGGTTAAGTCAAGGTCTTGGCTTTGAGATTTTGTTATTGTAACCTTTCACGGCCAAATACTTCTTATGAAGTCTAGCGGGCGGCCCGTGTCCAAGTAAATGCCATTTTTTGCCCGAGCTGCAAACGAACCAGAGCTCTGGCCACGGCAGCGAGGCTTTGGCTAACGAGCAGTGGTGAGTGTGCTGTGTTTTGGCAGCCAGCTTGCTTATCAGATTGATAGAGGAGGCTAGAAGCAATTGCATCTGGATTTGAATGGGTTACCCGGTCTGCTCAGCTGCTTGGGATTGGCGCCAAGGGAAAGCAGAGGAGTTGTGAGGAGAATACTCAATTTCCCCCTGCGAGGACTGATTTTAGTTTAATGCAGCCTCCTCGCCCTTAAATCCAATTAAAGGCCTATATTATGTCAGTGGAAATTTATGCCAATCCTAATATAGTCTAATAAGCCTTAAAATAGCACTTTGCTAGTGAAAAGCCCTGTGGTTTAATTTGATTCTGAGCCTAATAACAGGCTTAATATGAGGGAACCGGCCCCTTTTTATTTTCTAACGGGGCTCCACATGCTTGCTTCCTTTTTAGGAACGAAAAGGTTTTCTCCAAAGCATGGACAGGAGATGGCTCACCTCAGCAGGGCTGCCTCTTTTCCAGTTTCTTCATTTCTGTGGGAAGCCTCTCTAAACACATCCCAGGCTGGGATCTGTAATGCAAAGCGGCGAGCACCAGCCTGCAAAGGGTCTGGTTTCTCCTTTAGGTTTTCTGTGCCTGACCTTCCTTGGTCACTGTCGACAACAGCATCGCCTTGACTATGACTCAGGCCCAGCTCAGGATAGGACCTTCTCCTACGCTCGCAGATACAAGCCACCTTTTTGTAGATGCCTTCCGCTGACAGTTTCAGAGATCATAGAATCATAGAATGGTTAGGGTTGGAAGGGACCTTAAAGACCATCAAGTTCCAACCCCCCTGCACTGGGCAGGGACACCTCCCACTAGGGCAGGTTGCTCAAAGCCCCATCCAACCTGGCCTTGAACACTTCCAGGGATGGGGCAGCCACAACTTCCCTGGGCAACCTGTTCCAGTGTCTCACCACCCTCATAGTAAAAAATTTCTTCCTTTTATCCAATCTGAATCTTTTTTCTTCCAATTTTGAACCGTTTCCCCTTGTCCTATCACTGCACTTCCTGTCAAAGAGTCCTTCTCCAGTTCCTCTATAGGCTCCCTTCAGGTATTGAAAGGCCGCTATAAGGTCTCCCCGGAGCCTTCTCTTCTCCAGGCTGAACAATCCCAGCTCTAATGCAGCCCTTCCTATCTATCCACACACCTAAAACTTGATTTCCCTGCTCTTTTTTTACTCCCTGTTTCTCAATTACTCCACCATCTGCTTCGTGGTCCCTGAAAGCTGCAGCCCCACATTGTTCATGGCAGCCCCGTGGCTGTCATCTCTCTCTGTCCACAGCTCGAGCTTTGTGTTTCCCCTGGCCCCATCCTCTTTTGGCTTTTCCACTCCTGGACTTCACTGTGCCCTCCTGCTATTCCACCACTGCAATGTCAGTGAGGACCCCGTGGTTCCCTTTTCCATTGCTTGCTTGGAAGATATTAATGCTTTTCCATAAATTTAAGATATTTGCAGAAATGTCTCTCAAACAACCGTGTTGTGTTTCACAGATTGTTCTCTAAACTTTTGCTACTGGGATAAGTACAGCAGCCTTCCAGTACCTAAAAGGGGCCTATAGGAAAGCTGGGGAGGGACTTTTATCAAGGAGTAGAGCAATAGGATGAGGGGTAATGTTTTTAAACTGAAAGAGGGGAGATTTAGATTAGATACTAGAAAGAAATTCTTTGTTCTGAAGGTGGTGAGACCCTGGAACATGTTGCCCAGAGAAGCCATGGATGCCTCATCCCTGGAGGTGTTCAGGGCCAGGTTGGACGGGGCTTTGAGCAATGTGGTCTGGTGGGAGGTGTCCCTGCCCATGATGGGAGGGTTGGAACTTGATGATATTTAAGGTCTCTTCCAACCCAAACCATTCTATGATTCTAAGATTCTATGAACTATACAAATCCCTAAGTCTTTAGGCTTGCTAGACCACAGTCTCCTACTCCTTCAGCATTAAGACTTCATAGACTCATAGGATCATGGAATATCTCAAGTTGGAACGGACCATAAAGGTCCTTGAGTCCAACTACCTGCTCCTTGCAGGACTACCTGAAACTAAACCATACGACTAAAAGCATTGTTCAGATGCTTCTTGAACTCTGGCAGGCTTGGTGAGAGTTCCTCTCCTTGCACGGTGCTCTCAGGATATAAAGACCGTACTGCTTAGGCAATGGTCATCCTGGGGATGCTTTGGAGGGGCTTATTTGGGCAGGGATCTGATCTTCTCCAAGACCTGAGCTGTGCAGACAGCCCATGGCCATGTAGGAAGGGTGTTCTGCTGCCTGTGCCCATGAGCAAGGCTCGTGCTGGGCAGCAGCCAGGCTCTTTATGATGAGCTGAGAAGGGCCATCCCCTCAAAGCCCAGGAGAAGAGCACAGACTCAACCTGTAGTCACAGGAACATTTCTCCAAGATGCTGAAGTACCCTTGGGCATACTTCTTGCTGCTGCACTATTTGCTCGGCCCATCTGTATCAGGAACAGCGTGGTGAGAGGTGATCGTCCCCCTGTACTCGGCACTGCTGAGGCCCCACCTCGAGTACTGTGTCCAGTTTTGGGCTCCCTACCATAAAAAAGACATTGAGGTGCTGGAGTGGGTCCAGAGAAGAGCAACAAAGATGATGAGGTGTCTGGAGCACAAGTCTTATGAGGAGAGACTGAGGGAGCTGGGGTTATTCAGCCTGGAGAAGAGGAGGCTGAGGGGAGACCTTCTTGCTCTCTACAACTACCTGAAAGGAGGGTGCAGAGAGGTGGGGGTTGGTCTCTTCTCCCAAGGAACAGACAACAGGACTAGAGGAAATGGCCTCAAGTTACGCCAGGGGAGGTTCAGGCTGGATATTAGGAAAAATTTGTTCACCGAAAGGGTTATCAGACATTGGAATGGGCTGCCCAGGGAGGTGGTTGAGGCACCATCCCTGGAGGTGTTCAAAAGACGGGTTGATGTGGTGCTGGGAGATATGGTTTAGTGATGGTGTTGCTTTTTGTTTGTTGTGTGGGTGTTTATTTTTGTCAGAATGAGGTTGACGGTTGGACAAGATGATCTTGAAGGTCCCTTCCAACCTAGAAGATTCTGTGATGCTGCGATCTGCATCCTGATCTGAAGGGGGGACGTCAGCTTCAGCTGGGTAGACTGGTCTCCTTCGCTGGCTGTCCTGAGCTGCTGCTCAGCTTTATGGCACACTCTTACACAGCTGCTGCTCTGCAGTCCAGAGACGACTGGGTTTTGGTGGTGGGCGGAGTGATTTTGATATAGCACTTACTAAAACGCGTTGAGATAAAAGCCTCGGCAGAAACATAAAAAGCCCTTTGTACTTGCAAGTTGTTACCGTTATTTTTTGATTAAGAACGATAGTAAACAGAGGTCCCCAAAGCTGCCTTCAGAAAATAAAAGACTGATTTGACCTTAAAATCGGAGAGAACACTTATTTATTTTTTGTTTTTTTGGAATACCTAATAGATTTAGGTGCCTTTTGAGCGGCGCAGTCTGACACCCCAGCTGGCACGGCTCTGCTCTCTTACTTGGACCAAAGGCAATAAAACCCTCCCCGCCAGGTCCCATTCAGCCTTGGGTTACTCTCTTGGCATCGAACGGCTTTACGCCGGCAGGAAATTTGGCCCAGAGCCCTGAGGAGCAACGCCGTGCCTCCACGGTCCCAGGAGGCGGTTCGTGTCTCGGGGACTTCTTATTTTTTGTGAGGTGGGGAGCGGGAAGGCGACTTGGGGCTTCCACTCCTTTATCCCACCCCAGCCCTCTCCCTTCCCTACCTAGGGGCAGGCTGATGGCTTCGGGGAGCTTTGTTAAACGCCGTAATCCTCACGTGTGCTCAGCCTCACAAAGCTGCCGCTTTCTGGCCCCGGCCGCGCTCGCGGATCCCTAATGTCCCGTGTCCAATCGATTGTCGCGCTCGCTCCGGCTGCCGGCTTTGAGAGGTTTCTCCAGCAAGGGCCAGATTGCTCTGGCAAAGCTCATCCATCCTTCGGGGGGGAGGGCAGAAGGCGA
>JAHREE010000302.1:771409-802834 GCA_033628505.1 Tringa tobata | reverse complement strand
ATCACTCATCTGAAGTGTTGACTCTTGAGCCCAGGGGTTTTGTTGCTTTGTGAAGCCGTTCCTAATGCAAGACTTTCTCGAATTAATCCTGCCAAGTTGTTCTGAGTTTCCCTATTAACCAGCAGGAGAGTTCAGGCTGTGCTTCAGAATAATTATGCACAGGGCACAGAGTCAAAACAAAGGGGGAAGATCCTAAAACATGCACGGATGTGCTCTGCTCTTCCGATCTGTGTCCTTGAGACATTTCAGTACCTTCCAGAAAAAGAAATGTCAGGTGCCAAATGCTGGCTGCTGCCTCTCCTAGGTATCATTTCTCATAAGATTTAGGCTGGTACCTGGCTGGGAAGAGAAGCGAAGAGGGGTTATTCAAGGCTATTCACTGTGGGATTTTGGGATGATGTTGGGTCAGACTGTGGTACTGGAGCCTCAGGATAGACATTCATGGGATCAGTGCCAACCTTTTTCTGTAGGAAGGTTATCTGTACAGGAGACCACCACGTACTAGCAGATATCTGCACCAAAGAGAGACCCGTTTCAGTCCAGCCTATTCCCCTAACCCCTTGGTGACACAATCTTTGGAGGGGGTTTCGGATCCTGAAGGCAGGGATCATCTTCTGGGATCAGGTAGAGGACAGTCGCTGTGCTCCATCCCCTGCATGGGGGTACTGGGAAGAGGGATGGTGCCTCCTGGCTCGCAGGGTTTCCAGCAGCCTGTTGTTCCGCTCTGATGTCAGGGAGACAGCTTTGCCAGGGAAATCACAAAGGCAACCACAAGTGGGACTTAAAATAGCAAGGCTGAAGGAGGAGGGGAGCGGCGGGGAGAGGACTCCGCCTGCCACATTGACAACTTTCCGAGGGAGGCTGAACTCTTTCCTGTCATTACTCTGCCTCTTCCCCAGCTGGAAATCCTAGAGGGAAAGAGGGATCCGGTGCCCCTTGGACACTGCAAACCTTCCTGTCTAATGGGAGATTTCCAGTTGGCTGGGAGAAGGAAAGAAAATCAAGGCAGGGTCTTGGTGGAGAAACAGGGGCCAGCCCCTCCCCAGCTGGTGGCTGGGATTTTGCTGGACCCAAGTCCCCCTTCCCAAATTCCCCCTCCTCCTGCGGCGTCCCACGGCACAGCCTGAGATGGCAAAAACACTGGCTCCACGGCACTTGGCCAGCCCAGCCAAGTTCCTGCAGATGCCAAGGTTGGAGGCTATGGGGACGTACAAGGTGGCTATCTAAGCAGGGAAAGTGGCCACCACATGTAGGGTTCTGTGACTGTGCAGTCGGGTGGCTCCGTGCTTCCACATGCTAGGAATTACCTGGAGGCAGCATGGGCTGTGTCTATGCTGGCTTTCCTGGGAGAGGCTGGGCAAAGGAGTGAACTCATCATGGCTGTGCAAGGCACATCCTACCCCAAAGAATTCGGAGGTAGGGTTTGAAACCCTGTTTTGTGCCAGGGGATGTCCATTGTCACCTGCAGATCAGAGTAGATCACAAGTGGTTTCCTAGTAGGATGCAACACTTCTCCAAGGTGCTCTGTGGAGCAATTTTCTAACCCAACGGGTCACACCAGAGTTCTCCCATCCAGTCATCTCTACCAGAGTGTTTCAAATCCAGTCCATCTTCTCCCACCCACAGCAAACACCAGCGGTGATGACAAGCTCTGGGATGAGGATGAATGGGTTGGCTGGACTCCTTTTTTAGTCAGCAGGTGGTTCATCCTGTTCAAAAGCAGGTGCGTAGAGCTGATGGGAGAAAACACCTTCAAGAGCTGCCTGTCTCCATCGCACCGTATGGGAGCTTGGAGAAGGCACTTTGTTAACACTAATTTTGAGATGCGCGAAGCTGAACGCCAGCACATCTCCCATGTCTCTGAGTTGAGGAGACATCCTTTGGAGGGTGGCCAGCCTGGGGCCCCTCCTAACGCGCACAGCTGCGGTAGCGGGAGCAGTTTATGGCTCATACGTGTGTACCACCAACTGCATGCCTTTTTGGGAACAGCCAGCAGATAAATGGCTCCCCAGCTCTGATTGTCTCCTGCTCTCTCCAGGCTGGCAAATCCAGGACCCACCCTGGATTTGAGTCCTGGATTCCATCCCGCCCCCAACCATTTTTATTTTTGTTTCCCTTTTGGTTTGTTTGGGGTTTTTTTTGCCAAGTTGCAACCTGTGTCTTGTAGGTGTGGTGATCCTTGTCTTACACTCATAAATATTCAGTGTCTGCTGGAGGAGCCTTTGGGCTGAAGCGTGTCACATAGCAAGAATCCTGACTTTGCTGTGCACAGAGCGTTACAGGAGCTTCCTTGACCCGCCTCCCGGGGGGATAATGCTCCAATGCTGCACGCTCGTGCCCTTAAAATCAAATGCTTTAGCCAGACCAGCCTTTGATGGATCAGGGCTGAGGTGGTTTGTGTCGGTGGCCGTCTGCATTTGTCAAAAAACCTTCTGTTACAGAGACATGATGAAGCGCCTCATCTTCATCTGCTCTGAGATGTGATATCCACCCTCTGTGTGGTTCCACCAATGCACCTTCTCCTTCCCTACCCCACGGCTGTCCCAGACCCAAAGATGCCCTCACACTGCACCGTCTGGTTGGTGTCTCTTGCCCTCCCGGCGATGCCAAACTTGCCCTGGCTCTGGTAACCTCTTCCAGCCTTGCTGCTGGATGCTCCTCTTTGGCAAAGTGGTTGAACACGTGACTGAACGTTACTCGTTGGGATGGGACATGTGTGCATGCTTAACTCAAACATGCTGTTCCAGCCTTTCGCCTATTTGGGGCCCTCATTTGGAGATTCCACACGCATCTGTTATTACCCCACGACTCTAAGCTCGTGCTAGGCTGCAGCCAATTTTCTGCTTTGTATTAAATTTACCCGGGGTTAAATAAGATCACTGCTCTTCTCCATCCCATGATCCAACCTGGAATTTGGATGTGTAGAGCAGCATAACTCGTAAGCTGACTTGCCCTACCTATTCAGCCTCCCTGACTTCTAGTCTAGTGACCACCTTCCCTGAATCATCCTCACTTAAATTCCCTCTCCGGTTTCCCGTAAAACAGCGCTCTTTGGGGAAAGAGTTGGGAAAGAGCTTTTATAACATGTGTCTATATATATGTGCGTGCTCAGGTCTCACCCGAGGAGGGTGGCAGGTATTACTGCGAATGCCTCTTGGCTCTTGTTCCACCTCTGGGTAGCTCCAGTCTCCTGCCAATTTATCATGAATTAAGTATCCCCGCCCCTGTGCTCTCCTTCACCCTCCGCTTGCCTTTCAGAGGAATGCACTGGCCTTCTGCCTCCGGGCTGCAATTTAACTGCAACTCCTGCTGCATCTGCAGAGAGATCCTCAGCGCCGTGAAATACAGCATTGTTTTTTTTTTTCCTTCTCGGAACGGCCCTGGGCAGAGCAGCTGGAGGATAACTCACTGTCTCCCTGCAAGGTGCACGTCCTCCAGCTCCGTGTTGGAGAGACGGATGGGGCTGACCCCTTGGCTTCTGGCTGTGCAGGGCTTGGAGGACACAGAAGAGCACAGAGATGATGCTGCTGCTGCAAAGGCAAGTCATCGATATGAAGCAGCTTGTGGGAGTCGTTTCATGGGGAATAATGAGACCAGAGATGACCTGGGTCTGTTTAGCCTGGAGAAGAGAAGGCTGAGAGGATATCTCATCAAAGCTGAGCGGTATGGAAAGGGCGGGTGTCAAGAGGATGGGGTCAGGCTCTTCTCAGTGGTGCCTTGGTGACAGGACAAAGGGCAACAGATACAAGCTGGAACACAGGAAGTTCCATCTGACCACGTGGAGAAACTTCCTTACTTTGAGGGTGGCAAAACCCTGGAAGAGGCTGCCCAGAGAGGGTGTGGAGTTCTCCTCTGGAGACATTCAAAACATGCCTGGATGCATTCCTGTCCAACCTGCTCTGGGTGACCTTGCTCTAGCAGGGGGTTGGACTAGATGATCTCCAAAGGTCCCTTCCAAGCCCTAGAATTCTGTGATTCTGTGATAATGGGTTCAGCATTCAGGGACTGTTTTGCTTGTGATGCTGCCACAATCTGCTGTGGCTCAGCCTGGGCAACAGCCGATTAAATGCTTAAGCATCTCTTGCAAAGTGCCATGTGCCTTCAGCTGCTGGCAGGATCATACTGTGTCCACATTCCTGCCATTAATGTTCAAGGTTACTAAAATAATCGTCTCCATTTCTCAGTCAGGATTCCCAAAGACTAAGGAAGGTTGGTCCCAATTCCCTACCATGCCCTCATTGCTTTGTCCTTGCCTGTGCCAGGAACGCGTGGAAGAGCAGTCTTATTGCCAGCCCGGAGAAGCAAGGCATTTCCCACTGCCTTAATTACAACCCCCCCTTGAAGACAGGAATTCAGGAACAGCCATAGTGGTTGAACATAAGGTCCCTCATCTGTGCTTGTGCCCTGGCTCTGGAAGGACACAAGAGCCAGCAGATGTGGATAGAGTGTATGAACAGACCAAGCACAGAGATACCTTCACTCACGTCACTCATCCAGCTGCAGGAATTTGTTTCTTCCTGAGACAGCGAAACCAGTTGAAACTCCAGCGTGTCCTGGATGCATTGATTCAGGGCACACTTCCCTTCCTTTTTACTCTGGTGTCCGCCTTAGGTAATTGTTGAGGTGTTCGGTGACCACATGGCATGTGGAGCCACCTCCAAGTCCTCCAATTACTTGCAGGGCTTGTGGCCAGTGCCTTGAGAGGTAGGACATGCTCTGACATGGACTTGTTGAACATCAAGGTGACCTCCATGACATGTAGAGCCGCTTCCAAGTCCTCCAAGTCCCTGCAAGGCTTGTGGCCAGTGCCTTGAGAGGTAGGACACGCTCTGACATGGGCTTGTTGCATAGCAAGATGACCTCCATGGCATGCTTTGGAGCATGATCTTCACTTGTTTGAAGTCTCGGAGCTCAGGCCTGGTCTCTCTGGGATGGGAGTTCAGGGTAAGCTAGTCTTGTTTCTGGTTTTCTGTCTATCCAAAAGGCACAGTGTGAGAAGGTCTGCTTATTTCTGACATGCATCATCTGTGTCTGTAGTATTTAAAATGGTTATTGCTCATCACCCCTTCCATGTCCCCTCAGCTCACCTGGGAGAGGGATTCGTTCTGGCTGGTTTATCATCTGTAAATCTCCTCGGTTGACTCCATTTTGCATTTTAACAAGAAACAAGCACTTTATAATAACTGCAGAGATTAAACACTGACGGACTCTCAAACCATTAACCTGAAGGAAATGTAACAATAAATTAAACGTATTAATGAAGCTGTACTACAAGCTCTGAATTTGTTAGGCAAATTGTACAGTTATTAACAATGAACCCAATGTAGAGTAATCCATCACCAAGGAGGTTTGGGAGGTACAGGGTGGGGATGGATACCAGCAGTCCTTCTCCAGCCCTGTGTCAGGATGGAGGTATGTTGAGGTTCTTGTATGGCTAACCAGGGTAGTCATCCTTAGATCAAGCATCTGAAGTGAAATTTCACCCAGATGGATTCACCTTGTCTTCAGCTTGACCTATGAGGACTTTTGCGTGGCTGCCATGTGTTGTTTGGGGAGCAGAAGATTGTTAAACCGTTTGCAGGGTTTTGTTGTGCAGTCCCCATAAAAGAAGCGTGTGGTGGCATCTCAAAAAGGGTGGTTTTGTAGGTGATGTTGCCTTGTCTATGGATTGTGCTGTCCTGGCCCTTGCTGGGAAAAGGGCCTGGTGGTGGTATGTGTGATAGGCTCTGAGACCTGGTCTCCGTTGTCTCACGACGCGGTTTATTGATGGTTTTTGTCAGTGTTATGGTTGATGGTTCAACTTGATGATCTGAAAGGTCTCTTCCAACCAAGACAATTCCATGATTCTATGATTCTATGTCCTCCACCTGGTTCACATATGCTGTCACATACAAAGATCCTTTGGTGTCCTGGTGCTATTTAATGATACCAGGGAGGCTGCAGATGGACAAGGCTGACGCAGGAGCTTGTGACACCAAGCCAACACCTGTGACCACATGACGCCACGTTATCTCTCCAAAACCTCGCCACATTTCTCCTCCACGTGCACAGGAAAACACAGCCATCATGTCCCATGGTGTCTGAGGAAAGAAGAAGAACGTGCTTCGTTTTGGTGTGGCACTAAGGAAAAGAGGGTGCACGCCTGGACCAAGGGGATGTAGCACCATGCCTCAGGGAGTGCGGCGCGTGGATGAAATGCACTCATGAATGCTGTGTCTCCCTGACAGTGCAGGTGGCTGCTAATTTGAACTGTATCCACTATTTGAATGAAGCCAGCAGGGGTGAGGAACAGGGATTTGTCATTTCTAGGAGGCGGCTTTGGGTCCCTGCCAGCTCGGCGGGGTTTGGGAGCAGCTCCTCTCCTCCAAAGCAGCAGCTGCAGAGCCAGTCCCAGCCAGAACCTCCTCTGTGCATGGGGTTCCTCACAGTAAACGCTGGAAAATAAGGTTGGGAGAAACCTGAGAGCTTGTCTAGCCCAGCCCCTGAAGGCAGGATCAACTCTACCTGTATCCCCTTTGACAGAAGCTTCTCCAGCCTCTTCATCAAACTGCCAGGCTCTCCAGACAAGCTGTCCCGTGGCTCCTTTACCCTTTCTCCAACATCTAAAACCAGTCTCCCTACTGTTATTCACAGAACACGCACACTAGACATGGAGAAAGGGTTATTCTCTTCCCTTTTCCTCCTCCACATCTAAAGATGATTATCCTGGTTCCCCTCCACCTTCTCTAAACAGCCCCAGTTGCTCCTGCCTTGCCATGGAAGTTCAGGCTCTCCAGGTCCCTCATGAGTCTTGTCCTCTTCAGCTGGCCTCCTGAGGTGCCCCACTCATGGCCTCAGCTGTACCATCAAGGCAGCAGGACTGCACCACGTGCTCATAAGCACACGTGCCTGTTGTCCCTGGCAGGAGGGAGGCTGGATCTCCTGCAGCAGCCCAGCACTCTTGCCTTAAGCCCACGGTGTCTGCCACCCCAGCTTGCCTCAGTCCTGCACGGCCACTGAGCCTCTGCTCCCCTTGTCTGCCTCTGTCTGCTCAATTATTGTCGCCTGAGAGTAGTTGCCCTCCCTGAGCTGGGTCTTGTTTCTTTTTTCTGAACCATTTCTTCAGTTTATCCAGATCTTTTTGTGTTCCAGGCTCTGCTCTCCAACACACTCACAGCCTTTCCTGGTTTAACAAGCTTCTTCCTTTACCCTGGACATTCAGGGAAATATCACAGAATCATAGAATGGTTTGGGTTGGAAGGGACCTTAAAGATCATCTAGTTCCAACCCCCCTGCCATTGGCAGGGACACCTCCCACCAGACCAGGTTGCTCCAAGCCCCATCCAGCCTGGCCTTGAACCCCTCCAGGGATGGGGCATCCACAGCTTCTCTGGGCAACCTGTTCCAGTGTCTCACCACCCTCACGGGAAAGAATTTCTTCCTAGAGAATTCCCAGAGGCAGAAGATGGTTGATATCTCTTGGAGATTGCTCACCTGCTTATGCTCTCCATCGCATTCCATTATGGGAAGGACTCTCACCGCCAGTATCCTAAAGCATCCTATGGCACCCTTATGGCACCCTATGGCATCCAGGACTCCATCCTGAGCAGAGTGAATTCCCTGTGACCCGGATGTGCCAGACAGTGTGAACAAGCATGGCAGGATGGTTTTGAAGCAGGCAAGTGGATCTGGGTGAGAGAAATCTCTCCCATGGTCCGTCCTGCAAAACGCTGGAGATATTTCCTCGGCAAGGTGCCAAACACCCTTTGAAGTGTCAATCGCATTTGGCATTGATTTTTATTTTTTTCTTTTAAGGTCTTCTGGCTGCTCCTTTCCCAGGAGCCAGGCTTTCTGCTGACAGGCAGTCTTGGGTGGGAATTTTGAGGCTGTGCAGCGTACGGTGCTGCAGACACCTGTGTTGGACTTGGGTTCCTGCACGTGGGGTGATCCCGACTCCCTGTGTAAGCCTGTTCCCCTACACTGCTGCTTCACTGGCTCTTAACTGTGCATCTCACCAGCACAGGCTTGTGTGTGTGGTCCTGGGGGCATTTCTTGGCAAGGGAATGGGGTTTAGCAGATGATTTTACCACCAACGCTGCGTGGTGGCTTCAGCAAAGCTTTCACATGGCACAACACTGGGGTTTTCCCCATGTCCTCGGACGATTGTGGTTTCAATATTTTTTGTGTCTAAGGTTTTGCTGGACTTACCAGCACGAGTTTATATCACTGTCCTCTCCGAGATATATTTAAACTGTTGTCTTTGCATCTTGTAACAGGGATTCTACTTTTACTTAAGTGGTAGATGTCTCTGCATTTAAATTGTGATTTTTTTTTTAGTTTTTTTTTTTTTTCTGGGACTGACAGCTGGGAAGTGCTAGGTGGCTTCAGCTTTATAATTACCTCTGTCTGTCTTGTCTGTGTGTTCATGCACACGCACACGTGCAGTTGGGTGCCAAGCTGAGGAGGAAGCAGTGATTGCAAGCAACAGCTGGATCCAGTATGTGACAAGCCAGGAGGAATTGTTTTTCTTTAAGCATCTTTTTTATGTACATCTCAGCGCTGCTCTTCCCGGCTCCAGCATCACAGGAATGAATAACCCCTGGAAATCCTCAACCTATTTGGGAAAAATGGAGGTTTGCTAAAGAGGGGAGATTTAGATGAGATATTAGGAAGAAATTCTTTGCTCTGAGGGTGGTGAAGCACTGGAAACAGGTTGCCCAGAGAAGCTGTGGCTGCCCCATCCCTGGAGGGGTTCAAGGCCAGGCTGGATGGGGCTTTGAGCGACCTGGTCTGGTGGGAGGTGTCCCTGCCCATGGCAGGAGGTTGGAACTGGATGATCTTTAAGGTCTCTTCCAACCCAAACCATTCTATGATTCTAGGATTCTAGGATTCTAGGATTCTATGATATGGGTTCTGCCTGTACAAACTTGCCTCCTGCCTGGGGATCCTGTATGGTGGCAGAGTTCTTCATGATATTAGTGGTATTGTATGAGGAGGCTGATGGTACTCGTATGAGGAGGATGCCTTCAAGTTAATCTTCACAGCAGGCAAGGCAGAACAGCGCTGGAGATGGCTGGGACTAGGGGTTGAACCAGAAATGTGCTTTTTGCAGCAATCCTCTGCTTGCCACCGTCCCTTGCATTACTGTGTCCCTTGCACTGTGTCCCCCTCCCCAGCTCTATTTCCTGATTTTTGAACCAAAAATGTCCAAGGAGCCTTCTATCACAAAGACACTTCGATTTTCCATCTTCAGGCATATGTCCAGCATAGAGATGTCTGATGGCCAGAGAGACTTGATCCCTGTGGCTGGCTGGGCAGGCACAAGCTTGGGGAGAGGATGAGGTGAGATGTCAGGAATAAAGGCTTTTCCCATCAACCTGAGGTCCCAGGAAAGAGCTGCAGCGGAGCGAGGTTTGGAGAGGCCTCAGCTCGTAGTCTGTTTCCTTTTCCTTTTAATGTGTTTGCTCTCTAATGTGTGTTGACACAGTAAATACACGTGTTTGTACAAACATCCCAGCAGAGGGTTGCTTTGAAAGCCCCTCGCAGGGGATGGGAAATGTGCACGGCAGATGTCGGGAGGCGACCCACTGCCTGGTACGCGCCGCTTTCGCCGGTGATGTTGGAGAAGGTCCACATGAGGAGGAACTCGGTGGGACAGCGTGAGGCAGAGGATGCTTTGCTTGTATTTTTTGGACTGCTGCAGAAAGACAGGGAAGCTCAGTGCGGGCCAGGTGCAGAAAGATGTCCCTTACCCATTGCTAAGTGTTGCACTGGGGATCCAAACTGGTGTTGGGTACACCATGATGGTGAGAAAAGCATTGACAAAGGAGAAATAGTGTGGGGAGAGAGGTCCCCAAGGGAGGACCGGACAGAGCTTCCCTAATTAAGGCATTTGCACGTCGATGAAACTGAGACTCGTGGGAAATGATGGACAGGCCATATGTTCTTCAAGGGGTGCTGCCAAAGCTGCCTTCTATCCAAGCACTGCACAGCACTTGGCGTTGAATGGGGCAGCAAGGAGCTTGGTCATAACTAGGTTCTTCCAGGTTCCTTCATAGCTGATTAATATGCTTTTTGCACATTTGCCTGTGGCATCATATTTCCAACCATAAACCGCAGGAACCAGGGTCATGGGGGCCTGCGAATGGGTTGAAGTAGGTTAGAACTGACCCCGTTGGGATTCAAAGACTCATGAGCTACAGGTGAGCCCACATGGTTTCATAGACCAAATTCCAACACCGTGGAGCTGGCTCCATCCTTCATCATATACGAATAAGGTGCCTCATTACTGGCCACAAGCTGCTCATGGTTGAAGCTTAACACAAACAAGGTGGGGGTGATTTTTGAGAGTACAGAGTATATAAAACAACTTCTCTAGTTAAAGACATACACGCCATATAGGTTTGCCTGAGCAGCCTATGAACACTCTTACCACTCCCAATTTGACAGAACGAGAGGGAATGGCTTCAAGCTCCAACAGGGTAGGTTTAGACTGAACATTAGGAAAGAATTCTTCACGGAAAGAGTGGTCGGGCATTGGAACAGGCTGCCCAGGGAGGTGGTTGAGTCACCATCCCTGGATGCATTTAAGAGACGATTAGATGTGGTGCTGAGGGATATGGTGTAGGGGAGGACTTTGTCGAGTAGGGTAGATGGTTGGACTTGATGATCCCAAGGATCTCTTCCAACCTAGATGATTCTATGATTCTATGATCCTATGATTATTGGACTCTTTTTACTCTTGATCTACTGTGAACTGGCCACCTTGCCATACTGCAGCAGTGCAGTATATCTGGGAAACCATGACTTCAGGGGAAGTTCCAACTTGGACAGGCATATAGGCATGTAACAGGAATGGTGGTTGCAAATCCTTTGTTTCCTACTAATGGTGATCTCTGTTAGGTCTTACCTGCAGTCTACCCAGTGGCCCGTTTTCTGCTCATCTAAAAGAAGAGACAACTCTATGTCTGCAGCTCTTCTAGCTCTGCAGGAGTTGGTTCATAACTGCATAGTAGCATAGCATCCCAAGATAGACAGAGATCAAAGTACAGTTCTCCAGACCTCTCCTTGTAATATGACATATTGAGCAAACAAACGCTGCCCTCAAAATTAAGCATTTCTGTAATAAACCATCATTACACACCTTTTCCCACACGGACAGCAAGGAAAGAGTGGATGGCCCGTGCGTGAGAGATGCCAGACAGTCACTCGGGCTGAAATTTGTCTCACCTAATGCAGGTCATCAGCATTGAATCGAAATGAGTTGCCTTTTATAGGTAATGGAGAGAGACTGGCATCTCCAGAAGGCGATTCACTCCATCTGCCTGAGACACCTATTTAGGATGGCACAAATCACCCCGTGGTGAAACCTGTCTCTTTCCATTGACTGGAGGGGAAGCCTGTCTGACTCATTAGGCGAGATCTCTAATTTTCGGGAAGACCATGTTAAACAAGATGAATCCCACGTTTAGTGCATGCCTGGAAGGCAGGCAGGTAACTGGTGACAGCAAGACGTCTCTGGAGCCAGACAGAGCAGGGCTGCTCACTCCTCTTCCATTTGTTTTCTGGTTGGTTTAGTTTGCCCCTCCCTCACCAGCCTTTGCATCCCAAAATATCCTGCTTTCAGCTGGGTTACTAGAAGTGGCACCTCCTTTTGTCATGGTCTGGGGGAGCTGATGGGAACGCTGTTGTGAGAAACGCGGGATCTGAAGGGTTTCCCCCCTGTTGCTCCATCCTCAACACAACTCCTTCTCCTGTGCTGCTCAGGCTTTTCAAGGGAGGGAGATTTCAGTGTTCCTGCTTCCCAGACGGGACACAAAATGGGATGAACGACAGCAAAGGCCGCTCACGGGACTCCCCTGAGCCTCCTGATGCTCCTCTTGGACCCCAGGGATTATGGCTGGGTGTGTGTATGGACCTGGGGCTCTTCACTGCTGCTTCCCTCCCTGGCTGGACCTGGAAAGGTGAAGGGCAGTTTTGAACTCATGGGTGGGACCTGACAAAGCTCTTTATTGCTGCTCAGCAACACCCAAATGAGGCTGGAAAGGTGGTGTTTGGGGTCTGAATTGTTTTTTTCAGTCCCACTGAAGTCCCTTTGCTAATATTTCCTAGGAAATAGGCTTCAGACCTTCAGAGACACAGAAATATGGAAGCTCAGCCCATCTTGTTGTCACCCCTGTCACCTCTGGGTTTTTTTTTTATCTCTCTCAGACCCCCAGCTGCCCCTCAAAACCCTCCAGTGCCAGGAAGTGCCACCAGCTCATGCATCCTTTTGGATCATACCTCCACCAGGGAACAACTGATATCACCTCCTCTAAAATTCCCAAAGTCCCGTGCCAGTGTGTGTGGGGACTTGGAGCAAATCCTGGGCAGCAGCCTGAGGGACAAGGCTCTCCTTTGCTCATTGGAAACTCTGATGGGGGGGGGCACAAGGCAGGATGAGACCCACCTCAAAGCATCGCTCCAGCTCTGGGACGTCTCAAGGAGTTGGGATTCCTATAGGGGACCCACTCCATATAGCTGCTGACACCCTGTGGCTGTCGGGAAGAAATGCAGTGCCTTTCACACAAGGGTTGGGCAAGTTCGGGTTGGAAAAATGTGCTTCCAGGAAAAAAGAAAAAAGTGACTGTTCTCGGAAGGAAAAAAAAAAAAAAAAAGAGAAGGAAACAAATCCCCCATACGCCTCCCAGTTGTGCTTTTTAGTGCTACCGCAGGGACAAAGGTGACAGCTGGCTGGCTGGCAGCCTGCTTGTGACTCTCTGCTCTGCTCCCAAGGCCACCAACCAAGGGCAAGAAGCTTTGAAGTGGTCCAGTTTGGGGAACGGGTGGGGGAAGGCAACTGCACACCACAAAGATGTAGGACATGGCCACATCCTTGTCAAAAAACCCCTTATTTCACTCTTACCCCTTCCTACTCCCTGTCCCTCCTCTCATAGTTTGTTTGCCACCACTGCAAAGATGCTTCCACACAGAATAATATGTATTTTCTTTCCCAGCTGCAAAGAGATCTATGTACAAACGCAAGTTTTTCCCTTTTATAAGCAACCATCTAGTCCTCCTCCGAGAGAGCATAACAAATACAGAGAAAGGGAAAAAAAAAGAGAGAGAGATGATGATTTCTCTGCTCTGCTTCTCAACACAAAGGGGTAGGGGAGAGTTGTTGGCCCAGGACAAAATTAGCAGTCTAATAAGTTTTAGCTTTAGCCTTTGAAGATGAGAGAAGAAGCGGTCGATTGTCATAAAGGCAGCAGCCGTGTCCCTTTAAACCACAAAGCCTGCAAAGATAGCCCGGAGTCCCAAAAATAAAGGCTTCACAGTCCCTTCCTCTGTCACTCCCGGACAGAAATAGTAGTCCAGTGGGAACCATTATGGCTGTGATGAGAAGCTCCAGTCTGCTCCCATGAATGCAGCTGGGCCCAGAAGGGTGCAGGAAGAGGTCGGGGCAGCTGGTTGGGTTCTGGTCTCCATCAACGGGACTGGCATCGCCTGCGGAGGAGAGCCCTGTGCTGGGAACGTGGTTCTTCCCTCCCAGTATGGAAATGAAGCACCTGAGCCAATGTAGGATTGCTCCCCGTGGCCCGTTTTGTAGCCTGTCCTTTGTCTTGTCCTGTTTTAAACATCCCAAGGAGGGCTGGAGGGCTCAGGCTGAGTTCAAGGTCGTGAATGACGCCGTTGTCCCGGGAGGCACCAGTGTGGAGTTTTACAGCCCATCCATCTCTGCGTGGTGGAGCTGTGCCTCCCGCATCCCTTGTGGAGGTGTCCCCCTTCTTTGGGTGACCAGCCTTCATCGCTGTAAAACTGGTCTCAGAGTGCTAAAATCCGGTGCTGGGAGCTGGCTCAGGACCCAGCCAAAAAAAAAAAGGTGGGATGACACCACCAACTAGTGAGGGATGCCCTTTCAGATGGCCCTGTGGCTGGCGTGGGGACAGTGGGTGGCAGTGGGGACAGTGGGTGGCAGTGGGACAGCTACTGCAGCTGCGCCATCTGCTGCACACACGGAGAAGCTTCGGCCAAAAAGGAGCATTTTGGGTTTGAAGTGACCAAAAAAATAATTGACCACATCTCCTCCCCCCTCCTTTTGCGCTGGACTCATCTCCTCTATGTTTTTGCCACCTCCTGTGGATCAAGCAGATCTTGGATGCAACTCGATAAGGGTCGGTTAAATAACTATTAAAAAGCCTTTTTTGTCCCTCTTCTGTTTTATGAGGGAGATCTGTGGAGAGAGAAGGAAATGAGTGAGCCCCAGGCTCACTCAACCTGCTTTCCCAAGGGCTTTGTGAAGCAACCTCAAGGGAGCATGAAGATCTCCAAACCTGAGGTCACTGAGTTTTGTTTCAGTTTCATGAAACTGATTTAATTTCACCCCAACAAAACATCGGAAACGGGGAAGGCTTTCCTTCAAAAGGAGATCAGGCTTTGGGAGAGAGGAAGAAAATGGTAATTCCAGTAAGAGGGCTGTTTTCAAGCAAATACTCAGTATTTCAGTCATTCTAAGCTGTTGTTTGGGTGAAGATCAGTGTGTAACCTCAAAATGCACGGGATTTTGCGTATGATATCTCCCTGACGTGGAATTTCACTGAACAACCCCCCAAACTTTGGAAAAGCAAACCACCATAATACTAACACGCTCCGGCAGGACTTCAAGGAAAAGGTCTTGCTCTTTCTTTGGAGGTTTGAGGTCCTGTTTCTTTTCTGGCCATCACCTGTCCATGTTAGTTCCTCCGGTGTGTAAATCTGGGGTAACCTCATTGAATTACTCCAGCACAAACCTGGAGGTGATCACAGATGTAACTGTAGGAGTGATTCTGCCAAAGCTTGGACCGTTGCTTCAATGAAAGGGGGAATTAAGCCCTTCTGTCCCTCATCGTTCAACCACCACCTGTGCTGTGTGGCTACGGAGGGGTGCCTTGGCTAGGACCCTGCTAGGAGGCAACCTGCCCAAGGACAAAGCCAGGAGAGCCGTGTGAACCGAGGGGAAGAGCAGCAGAGATGAAAGGGGGAGTAATTATGCATCTCAATACCCTCCCTCCCAAGCAGCAGCTTGGCAGGTATATCTGATCCCCGGGTCTTTTGTGTCATGACTGGCACTTGCTGTATTGACGCTGAACTCCTGACCTTGCTTTGTCTCGCACCACGACCTTATGTCAAAATGGCTTTGGGTAGAGTTTCATTGCCCGGGTTACCTCGAGGTCCCAGAGGAAAGTGATCCCTCGTCTCCCGTGAGTGACACGCTCTTGCTGTCTCTCTTCTGCCCATGGGAGATAGGTGTGGGCTATGGAGACACGAGAAGATCATGCCCAGGTTATTCTTCCATCACCTTCCCATCACCAAAGGTTCAGATGGGTTTGCTGCATGCTCCTTGCGTTGCTTGACATGTTCAAGATGGTGGGGAAAGAGCCCGTTTGGGCACCTGAAATGCAGTAGTGCCATGAGCATCTCTGGGAAGCAGTCCTGGGCTTTTTCCCAAATTCTACTATCCAAGCATGCAACTGCAGCAGAAGTATCTGGGGTACGGTTTCTGCTCTGCTAGTGACCACCCCAGGAGTGCTTGCACTTTGTCCCCAGAAGTTTTCAGGCAGGATGTGTCCATTGGTCTCCATGATATGTGGCCTGGAATGAGCCACTTGTACGAAGGTAACAACCTGTGCAGATGAATACAAAACACAGGCCTTTAGAGGATGGAGAACTCATGAGACTCCTTATGGGATGCTACTTTTGGAGCTCAGACATCTCAACCTCTTACATTAGAAGGAAAGTCTTCCCTCTGACAGGACGTTGCTCTGGTACTTACAAAAGAAAATAGAGTATCTGGGGGAAGATATGGGGCACCAAGTGAGTGCAGACCTGCAAGTTGGGTCTGTTGGAGGGACAGTGCATCTTCTTAGCTCTGTTCTGACTTCCCTGCAGGGCTCAGCCAAAGCATCCTTAGAGATGGTCCATCAGGGCCTCCTTTGCGCTCAGCATTTCCAGGCTCTCTGCTCTCTGAATGTCCCTACATTTCATATTTAACATGAAGTTCCATCAGGCAAGAGGTTTCTGGGCTGGTTCAGTGTTACAGAATCATAGAATCCTAGAATGATTAGAGTTGTTAGACTCATGAAAGCTGTTCTAACTCCTTTGATGGGGCAACTTAAATTCTCCAACAGCTTGATCTAGGATCTTATTCCCAGCTCAGCAGCCGGATCCCAACCTGAATGGCTCAAGTAGCTTTTCTCCTCTCCCAAGAGTCCCCTACCTCTTTCTAAGTGGAATAATGTGTCAGCACTTGTCTGCTAAATCCCCCTGGCTCTCTTAATTCTTTCTTCATTGTGCCTTATTCCTTGCCCTCTGTGCCAGACAGCTCCTTTAGGACAGTTCCCAGCAGACCTCCTAATCCTTTTAAGTGCACGGCTCCGTTTCCACCGTGGGGTGGTCAGCTTCACCCACAGACCTGGGTTGATGTTTTGCAGATTCTGGGGTGCACTTGGCTGGGAGGAAATCACTCGCTGCTGTCCTTGCCCGCTGCATTTCCACCTTGTGTCTCTTCCTACATGGAGACTTTACACCAGTGGTCCTGGCTGGTGATTTACTGGCATTAAAAATGTGCCTACTACACCATTACTTTTAAATTCATTTGAATTACTTTTAGATAATTCAATCAAGGGCTTTGAATACACATTTGGTTAATTCTGATTGATGTACAAGGAACCCCTGTGATTTAGGGTCTGGAGATATGTGCTATTCTTACGCTATCGGAGGTAATAATTACTGAACTTCCACATTACATTTCGTTTGAAGATTTCCAATGCCAATCAATATTTACTCTCCCCAGCCCTCTCTGGAGATGCCCCTAATAATGACCTGAGAGCCATGGGTGTGTGATCATGCAATATGCTGTCTTCTCCCGTGTCACTCTCTGACCTGAGGGGCGCACAGTGATGCGTGGTACTTTTTGAGTCTGTGCTCCCTATCTCAAGAACCTCCATTTAGCCTTTCCTGCAGCTGCAGAAGCTGTCCCCAAAAAATCATCCAGTCCACAAGCATTTCAGTGAAAAATGTGAAGAGTGAAACGCTGGCAGGGTGGGTGACATCTCTAATGTCACATGGAGAGTTCATAGCTCAGCTAAGGTTTAAGATTCTGATTTTTCTAAGCCCCTTGCTCTAACCCTGGGGGTCAGTAAGAGGATGAAGGAGAACAGAGAGCAATCGGTGTTACCAGCAGCTCAGGCTGGAGTAGGAGGCTGTGCAAAGGAGGTTGCTGGGAAGAAGGACTGTTGGTATTCAGTGTTTCACCACTCCATATGCAATGACCTCTGATGTAATTCACCATGCTCGACTTGGCCCCATGTTTTCACCGTGGGGAAGAATTTTGCTCTCTGGGCTTGGGATCATTTTTCTTCTCTCTCATTGTCCCCTCTGTATCCTAGTGGCCTTCATCCTCCTGTCCCTGAGCTGAGAGCCTCTATGCCCACTCTCTTTACTCTCTTAGCTGAGGTAGAGTGAGGGCCATGGCCTCTAATACCTTCCTCCCACCATTCATGCTTCCTCATGTGGCATCCCCAGAAGAAGGGGGCACAGCAGTAGCTCTCAGCTATGTTTTGGGGGCCCTAGAGGTTCTCGATGAAGCCAAGTGGCTGCATAGAGTGCACAGGGCCGTTTAGAAGCTGCTGCAAGCTGAGGTGGTTGGTGGTCCTTTCAGGAAGGACTGAGGAGATGGAGAAAGTGAGCAGGGATGTGTTTGGTGTGGTCTTTTCTGCAGGAGTTTGGAGGGGTGGCTGTCTCTCCATTCGGTAGTGACCGGGAACATCTTGTAGCTCAGTGCTGTAGACTGCAGATAAATCCAGCCAGGTGATGGTGGAGAGGACCAACAAATTGTCTGGTGGTCTTGGGAAAAAAAAAAAAAAAACACATGAGAGATGGCTTTGGGTCACAAATGAGGGTTGATGGGAGATAAGAGGGAGCTTTGGGAAGATAAAGGCCTCAGTGAGACACAGCTGAGTAGAGATGGCTGCTGAGGGATTTGGTCTTAATGGAAGTTGGCTGATGGATGAGCTGGCTCTTGCTGGGACCCCTGCTACTCATTTGGGACTGGCTGGTGAGAAAGGTGGTCTGTGCTGAGGCTGGCCTGCAGAGAGATACATCAGACACCAGAGACAAAA
The DNA here is from genome assembly GCA_033628505.1 of Tringa tobata. Classification (NCBI taxonomy): domain Eukaryota; kingdom Metazoa; phylum Chordata; class Aves; order Charadriiformes; family Scolopacidae; genus Tringa; species Tringa tobata. The sequence continues at coordinate 784,718 of JAHREE010000302.1, read as the reverse complement.
GCAGAGAAACCTGCTCTTGGTGGATCAGCAGATGAGTGCAGGATCAGTCTCTGAAGGAGTCTATGAGGTGAATGGAAGAGGCTGCCTCCACCGTTTCAGTGCTGGGTCAGTTTTCTGGATGCTTGCATGAAGAGGAGAAAGGGCAAGTGCAGAGCTTTGTCCATGGATGGTCTTTACCTTTTATCTGAGGCAATATTGGAAGATAAGCATTCATTCTTTCTCTCTTCTATTTTTTTTTCCTCTCTTCTTTTTTTTTTTTCCTAGGGATAAACATAGATTAGGAAGGTTAGAAAGACTTCAAGGGATGTTTTTTATCTGATATTAAGTTCTTAATAGGTCACCTTGGCATTGAGAAGCCCAGGAGCTGAAAGAGTCAGCAATTGAATTACAATAACCTTTGCAGAGCACAACCCTGTCAGTGGGGCTGGGGCCCAGAGATATGTGGGACCTCATTATCTCGACCTTAGCCCCAGGGATGTCAACTGACAAAAAGGACTGGACAGAGAGGCTGGGCTGGCTGATTTCTTTGGAGAGCCTCCCTTTAAGGTTCCGCTTTCCCTTTGGCCTTGGAGATAAGTTGTCCCCACATTGCAGGCAGGAATTGTTCCCAAGCCACGACTCCATCCACCCATCCAGCCCAAACCTCATAGCAAGAGAGGGAGCAAAGAGCTCCAAGCCCTCAGATTTCATCTCAGGGCACAGCACAGCACTCTCTGCAGTCGTTTAGCACCAGTACCTGGCACAGATATCGGTGCAAGAACAGAGGATCTTACTTGACCAGCGATATCATCTCTGGGATAGGATTTTTGATTTGTTTTGTTTAGAGAAAATAGAAAAAAAAAATAGGGAAACTGCCCAAATCCTCAGCAAAGCAAGAGCTTTAGTCTGCCTCCCATACGCTGCAAAGGGAAATTGCAAATGCATGTGTATATCTCCAAGATTGAATGTGACAGGCTGTGATTGAGCTCGTTGCCCTCGATGATGCCTGGAGCTGCGCAGGGCACCGTGCCACCCGAGGTGTGCCTCAATGCCCAGATTCAGATCAGATTCCCAGGGAACAGGTCCTTTCTCCCCGTATTTGCTGCCACCCCAGACTCTGCTGGGCGTGAAGGTGCACTTGGTGTGTGCCTGTGCTCACCTTTACGTGGCTCTGGGGAGACCTTATAGCAGCCTCCCAGTCCCTAAAGGGGTCCTAGAGGAGAGATATCACAGAATCACAGAATCTCCATGGTTGGAAGGGACCTCTGAGATCATCAAGTCAACCACATAAAAAAAAAAAAAAAAACAAAAATCCCAAAGAACCCCCCCTCCCACAACAACACACACACAAAAAAGCACCCACCAGCCAAATCCCACACCAAAACCAACACCACACACAACACCCCACCACATCACCCCCACCCACAACCCAGACTTGTTCTCTAGACCCCTCACTATGGGGAGGGACTCTTGATCAGGGAGGGGAGTGACAGGATAAGGGGGAACAGTTTTAAACTGAAAGAGGGGAGATTTAGATTACATCTTAGGAAGAAATTCTTTACTGTGAGGGTGGTGAGACACTGGAACAGGTTGCCCAGAGAAGCTGTGGCTGCCCCATCCCTGGAGGGGTTCAAGGCCAGGCTGGATGAGGCTTTGAGCAACCTGGTCTGGTGGGAGGTGTCCCTGCCCATGGCAGGGGGGTTGGAACTTGATGGTCTTTAAGGTCCCTTCCAAATGGAACCATTCTATGATTCTGTGATTACATCACCTCACCTCCCCTGGCTGGTGACCAAGACCCCGCGGCACATTGGCGAGCGCATCTTCAGTCCAGGCAGAAGAGCCTTGGTGGGCAGACCTGTCTGTGTGTGTGTCCTTGGGTGTCTCCACACCTCTGCCTGCCAGAATATTTCCACCCTCTTGTGCGCTGCTGTGTTGATGTGCGCTCTTCTGCCCGTGCCCATCTGTGTGCTGCTGCCTGCTCTCCTGCCCATGCCTCCATGCTTCCCGTTGCCAAAGGGCAGCTGGCTTCCTCTCAAGTGACACGGTGTCATGAGGGTCCGTGGGTGTCTCAAAGCTCACCCCGTCTGGCCGCAGTCAAAGGGCCCTTTGTGGTGGTGCTCTGCACCCCCAGCCGCAGGGCTCCCAGCCCTCCGGGTCACCGCCTTCCTGGCACTGCAAGATGAGCTCATCTCTGGGAGGAATCTGGTCCCTCAACTCCATGAACAGACACTTATAAAAGGCTTGTGTTCACAATCCAGCCCATGTTGCGATCCGTCTCTCCTCACACCATGCCGTATTACTGTCTGCCTCAATTTCTGAGCAATTTCTTGTGAGGGTTTCTACTCCAGGCCAACTGCGTTGAGATCTTTGTCTCTGCTCAGTCCCATTCACACACACGTTGTGCTTCTGGGTCTTTCTGAACTAAAAACATGCAGGGCTTAGAGTCTTTCTGGTAGCGATGCTTGTCTGAATTGTTCTTATCTACAGTTTGACCCATGCTCAGAAGCTGACCTGAGGTAGGCAGGCATTTTGGGTTGTGCATTTTATGTGCTGCTACCCAATCGATGCAACGAAGATGATCAGAGGGCTATAGAACCTCCTCTATGAGGACAGGCTGAGAGAGTTGGGGGTCTTCAGCCTGGAGAAAAGAAGGCTCTGGGAAGACCTTACAGCAGCCTTCTCCTACCTGAAGGGGCCTACAGGAGAGATGGGGAGGGACTCTTGATCAAGGAGTGGGGCCATAGGACGAGGGGGGACGGTTTTAAACTGAAAGAGGGGAGATTTAGATGAGATATGATGAGGCTGCAGAAAAGATCTTGGGGAAAGCACCCCTTCTATTTCAGGTTGCAAGGTTGGGTTAAGTGGAGAACAAGTGTTCAATGGGTGCCAGGCAATGAGAGCAACGGGACCCAAAAGTCTGGGACCAAGGTGGCCACCGTCAGCGGAGCCCGGGCAATGGCCAGGAGCTGTGGTGCCTCCTGGAGAGGAAGGAGGAGGAATAGCAAGTTCAGGGACCTGGCTCTTGCACCGAGCAGCACAGCCCATTCCTTGAGGGGGTCTCTGGACAGCAAGGGCCTCAGCCCCGTGCCATAGGTGAGTGCCAGCAGCCCCTTAATAGATAGCCTGGCAGGGCTGGTGGCTGAACGCTGATCACTTGGCAGGCCATTACCTTGAAAAATGAGCTCTGCCGAGCTTGCCTTGTGTTGTTACAAACTAATGATTTGCATTGATTAGCACGTGGCTCATGAGTGTCTAATTTATCAATCAGGGAGCGCCAGGGGAGCGTGTGTAAACCATGCTTTCAAAAATGATGTCATCTGTCAATTGGCTCATGAATCTGAAAGCTGCATACACCTGACATGCTCTCCCTGGTGAGGGAGAGAAGGGACCTGGTCATCTCCTTCCCTCTCCCCCTGTGCCCAGCACTGTAGCTGTTTCAGTTTAGGGTGAGCCCTGCTCTCCGGGTCCAGCCTGCCCGGCCACACTTCAAGCTGGAGTTATTATTTTTATAGTACTGGGAGCAGCAGTCACAAACCTCTTGTGCTAGGTGCTGCCCGAGCCCAGAATGAAAGCCTGGTCTTTTATTTATGTCTACTTTAGATTGTAAATTCGTAGAATCATAGAATCGTTCAGGTTGGAAAAGACCCTTGGGATCATCGAGTCCAACCATCAACCCCACTCTACAAAGTTCTCCCCTATTCGTTGCAGCTGGGAGTAGCTCTTCCTATAAAAGTGGGTGAGGAACCACAGTGGTATGGCACAGTAGTCACATGCCATGGATTATGGAAGAAAGGGGACCTCTGTCAGCTAGGAGTTTGTCTCCTGGCTTGCAGGACCCTCTGATCCAAAGCAGAAGGTTCACTGCAGCCTCTCGCAGACCATGGCACGCTCGATCTGCTGTGAGAATGACCTATCATGAAACTGGAATATCTAGTAGATGTGTCAAGGCATGGTGACCCACATCTGTCCGGAATAGGAAAGCAGGTGGCCATCAACATCTTGCTTTATGTTTCTCCTGCCCCTGCTGAGGTAGGAGGAATCCTCCTCAGCCCCAGTGTGCTGTGTTGGCCCCGCGAGGGAGATCTCAAATCCAGCAGATAGGTAGGGATGTCTCTGTTTGACCTGATTTTGCAGCCTGGCTGGATTACAGGAGAGGTCAGTGGGTGACTCCTCTGCAGGGATTAGACCCCCTGCCCCTGCTCGGTGCAGCCACCCGTGCTCCTGGCTGGAGCCTGGCCGAGGGTGTGCGGAGGGAGGATTACAGTGCAATGCCTGCAGATGACAGGGATTAGCCAGTGGTATTCTAGGGAAGCTGTTTTTCTTGAAAACCCTGTGTTTGCTGCTTGGAAAAAAGGCCCTGGGAACCGTGTGGATGGAGAAGAGGTGAAAGAACCTTTCTCCTTGGCTCTTGCAGTGCTGTAGCAAGTAAGTATTGCTTGCTAACCACAAAGAAACCTCCCTGACAAAAAAACTGCAACCCAGGAACCCGAAGGGATTGCAAGATCAACCCATTTTGCTGTCCCTTCTGTTGTGTGGAGAAGATGTGTGCCCTCAGGTGTGCATATACGTTCTACCGAGCGAGCTTGCTGTATCTGTAGGTGCCTTCTGCAGGGGTATTTTTGGGTGTACAATTTTGGGTCTGTGAATATAGCTGGATGAGTGATCACACAGACACTGATGAGCTTGGGATGGAGTTTTATAGACGAGCCTCGCCAGGGCAAAAACCAAATTGCAAATTTAGGGGGTGCGTCTCCCTTGGAAGCAAAAGTCTAGGGTCAAATCTCCTCTCCAGATCAGCTGGCATCACCTCTGCTGAGAGTGGCTGCTGCTGTCATAACATGTTGGGGTCCAGACAGCATTGAAAGCATGAGTGTTGAGAAGACTAAGCACCTGGTTTTCCAGGATCCTGCTCTCCGTATGGCTGAAAGTGCTCTGAGATCTGCATTTGGATGGGCTGGCATCGGCCATACAAGCAGCACCTTAAAACATCTGTACAAGGAGAGAGAGAGGGCTGCTGGCTGCTGACTGTTAGGCTCAAGAAAGATATACCTCACCCCTTGCTTTTTCAATTAGCGTTTCTAAAGGCTTTTTGGATCGGTGGATAGACGGGGCTATTGAAATGCCATGTTTTATTAGAAATTGATCTCCTGTTAATAGGCTTTAGGCAAATTAGAACAGATTATTCGACTGGGAAACACACGCCAAAACGGAGAGAAATAGGAGGAGCGTGGAGTGTCACCAGCCCCTTCCACTGTCTTTGCCAAGATCAATAGAGCTCCATCATGTAACCCAAATCAATGGAAAACCAGAAATAGATGATCATCATAACGGCCTGCCATTAGATCCTACGCTGTCTGCTGTGTCTTTGCCCCCTCGCTATGCCAGGAACAGCAGCCAGCAGTCCCAGCATCCGCTGGGGAACATTAGGTTCATAAAGCAAGGAGGAACTGATATTGGAAAAGCAATGAAGTATTAGAGGCCCCTGTGCAGTCATAAGACTGTGGCTGGGCACTGCTCAGAGCAGCCTGGATTGATGCGCCGGGCTCCAGGGCTGCTTGGATCTCCTAGAAATGAGGTTTGTGGATCCTTAATCCAATAGCGAGAAATAATGATGGTGATTTCAGTGAGAAGCCCTGTGAAAAAGAGAGGGAGTCAGGACAAAGGAGGGACGCCTCGGGATATGGGGAAAATAGAGATTGTCCTGCCAGGTCTGTCTTTCCCTGCCCCAAAAAAATATTTCTCCTCCTTTCAGAGGCGGTGCCACAGCCGGGTTCACTCCCTTGCATCTAGCAGGAGGCAGCAGGGATGGATTCTGTGACCTATGGGGCTTTGCCTTTGAAATCCACCCTTGCAATCTTCCCTGGCAGCCAGTTATTCACCTCCCCTGGGAACCGGGGCAATTTCACGGCCAAAATAAACCACCAGCATGACTGGAGCGGGAGCTGCTGGAGAGCCGGCTGGAAGCACTGGGGATGATGAATTCCCTTTAACTTCATCAGCCCCGGGGCTGCTGACGCTGCACAAAAGCAGAGTGGCAGGGAGGGAAGGGTTGGCTGAGTGAGCCATGGTTCACCAGTTTCCTCTTCCACTTAGTTATTCATTTAATTGTTTGTAATTACTATCATCCAACCAGCGCTTGCTCCTGCTGTCCTCCTGGCAGGCCGTCACCATCCTGCTCCTGACCATGCTCTCAGGAGTCCTGGACGGGTTTCAAATGCTTTATAGAAAGGAGTTAATGAAGAGGGTCTCGTTTCGACTCTGGTGGGCCAGGAATGATGCTCTGGGCCAGAGGTGATGGTTTTAGAAGAGTAGTAAACAGCTGAGCTCAATTGACACAGTGGAAACGATCCATTCTTTTGCTGCCAGTGACCAGTCCAAGCTGCTGGGACAATAAAATAGAGGTGAGGGGAGTAGTCCTGGTTCAGGATTGTGCTTTTGAAGTGAGTCTGAAGACAATTGTCTGAAGACAATTTTGAAGACAATCAGTTGTCTGTGCTTAATTTGCTGTGATTCATACAGCAGAGCACTCTTAATGTGCATGAACCGAGTTTTTCTTGGATAAAACAAAACTGGATGATGTTAATGTTCTCCAAATACTAATTCAGTCTATGGGATCAGACTTTGATCTGTCTGAAGTTAAACTCCCGAAACACATCTAGTCATGCTGGATTTTAGCAGAAACAGTGTCCCTTTACAGGTACCTCCTTTTATATTATGCCATTTGCTAATATATAGACATAGGGGAGAATATATAGATTTGGGAGAGGTTTTCCCAGCTTTGCTGCTGGCATGCTCGGTCGCTTCACCTCTTTCTCACCTAGCCTCCACATCTTGCACAATGAGGCTTTCCAAAAGAGACCACCCCCATCCAGCTTGGTGGAGAAATAACATGCTAACAGAGGTATGTGGTCCTCCTCTCAGACCATGGTACAGGATCAGTGCTCTGATCTCAAAGGCAGGTGTTTCTGTTGCTCTGGTGAGCTTAAAGATACTTACTTTTTGCCATGGTCTTGGTTTCTCTTTCATCAATGGTACTAAATGCTTGGTAGCACCGATTCCTTCTTTGTCCTTCAACCCCAGTGCTTTTCTTCAACCCTTTTCAAAGAGTCACAGAGTGGTTAGAGTTGGAAGGGACCTTAAAGATCATCCAGTCCCAACTCCCCTGCCATGGGCAGGGACACCTCCCACTACATTAGGGTTTTTATAGCCAGATCCAACCTGGCCTTCAACACTTCCAGGGGTGGGGCATCCAGGCTCTTCCAGGCTCACGGGGACCACAGTCTCCCAGGGCATCCACCTATGTTCTTGTCCTTCCCTGGCCCTCCCCAAAACATCCCCCCTCCCTTTTGAGTCCATACCCATGATTTGGAGAGGGGTTTATTGTGTCCCTCTCTTTGATAACCATAGGATCCCAACCTCTAAAGCCCATCTCCCTCTTACAAGTGTGATTGAGGGATCTTCCACCAGCTTGCCTGGGAGACTGTGCTCAAGCATCACCCTCCTGTGGACTCCACAGCAGCTGGGGAGACCCAGATAACGCTGAAAAGCACCAGTCGAGTGATGGAAGGTATCTTTTACCTTCTTTCATCCATCAGGCCCGTGGGCTCCTTGCCAGGATGCCTGTAGGGCTAGCCATGGCCAGGGTGGGAGATGAGGGAAGGCCAGAGCCTGTGTCTTTAAATATTAATAGTCTTGTTTGCTCATTAAGGAGATCGTTTTGAAGCCAGTGCTAGCCAGAACATTCCAGTGCAAGCATCTGTTTGCTACTGGGAGAGGATATTTATTGTCTGATACTTCAATGGATGTAAATAAACAGCCAGACCTAGATAATGTTCAGACAAACAAACAAGCGGCTGCCAGAATAGGTCCCCTGGTAGTTGACCTTCGGGAAGCATCATGCTGATGTTTTAATAGCAGCCAGCTTTGTAGAACGAAGCCCAGTGAGTACAGCCTTCCGGGAAGCAGGATTAATGTGCTGCCAAACCGCCTCGCTCCCCAGGAGCTCTGCACATGTGTGTGGTGGGTTAAAGGAGGGTAGAGGAGCTTGGGGTGCTGAGTAGAGCATCTTGTGGTCCAGGGAGCGTGTGCTTGTCCAGGAGAGACATGTAGGCGGTGGGAACGGGTGTTCCTGTTGTGGAGGTGATGGGCATGTTTGTGGGGTGTGCACAACTGGTGGTTGTGGTGGACTGAGCATTTTGAGGCTCATGTGTCATCCTGGAGTCCCTTCCTTCCATCGCTTCTTGCTCCCCTTCATCATGCCTTGCAGAGGTCCTCATGGTTCATGGGCAGCTTCAAGGAGAAATCCCCACTGGACTGCCAGTCAGGCTCTAATCCCACAGCCTAATAAGAACATCTTGAATGCAAGAATACCCACGCTTCAGTCAGAAGAAAACTCTGTCTGTCCCAGCACCCCAGCTCCCTCTCGGGCTTGTGACTGATGCTGGCAAAGAAGAGCAGGAACAGAGCAAACTGCTTGTGCGTGCTTCAAATTCCCTGCAATTGGCAACTTGGGGAGCTTTCCGAGCAGAGATTGTATCTGTGTCCCTGACTTTAGTGGTGATCACTTGCAGGCTTTGATGAGAATCTTCTCATTTCCCCTTCACAGGCTCTTCTGATTTTTTTTTTTTTTTTTTTCCTAATCCAAATGCCCCGGTTCTAGCGGGTGTCTGGGAGCCAGGAATAAATCTCTCTCTCTAAGAGAAATTGCTCTTGTGTTGTTTGATGCTCAGGACTGAGGAGAACGTGCAGGGAAGGTGGTGAGCCTCTGGGCTCCATGCCTGGGGTCAGACATAAGAAAGCCAGAGCTTAAGACAGGTAAAGGGCTGGCTTGAGTTAAGGGCCAGATTTTTGTCTGCAGGCTTCCATAATCACCTCTTTGCTGGTGCAGGGCTCGCACGGTCTGTGCAGCGTGGGTTAATGTCTGCCAGACTTTCTGGCCTTCTTCTGAATTTTCCTTTTTTTCCTTAGCTGCTGCCTTTAACTAGAAAGAGAGGTTTCTGCACTTACAGGCTGTGTGTGCGTGAGCGCACGTGTGCGTGTTTGCACATGTACGGTGGCCTGAGCCCCCTTCCTCCCTCCCTCCCTCCCTCCCCTTCTGCAAAATAATGATTTTGCAGGCAATTAGGCTAGCAATAGCTGTTAAATCGCTCCCGAGTATCTCTGTTTTCCTGGTGTGAAACCTCTGCAATCTTTTACCTGCACCGAATGCATAGGGGAGACCCCTGGGGGCCGTGGCTCCTGTCCGCGCCGGTTGTTAACTCCAGCCGCCCATTTCTCCAGCCTGCTTCTTCCAGCTCTCAGCTCCCTCTCCTCTAATGGGGGCTGGCAAAGGCTGAGGACAGTGGCTGAGCCCTGGGGTGATAATTGGCTGCTTACATATCTAGTGGCCTACAGATCTGACCCCGACGACGCTGAAAAATCAAGGTCAAAGCAGCAAAGGAGTAAGGTTTGTTTGGCAGAGTGATCAGCGGAGAGAGCGAGGATCTTCTAGCCCTCTGACGAGGACAGGCAGCCACAAGGGACTGAGAGGGGACAGGCAGAGCTGAAACGGTGGCAAAGCTCATCAACAGCTCCCTGAGAAACGTGCAGGAAGGTCTCGGTGGGAAATAGGAAAGGCTTCTACCATGGGAGCATTCGAGCTGCCCTGGGCAGAGCCCCAACAGGGGGACTCCTGTTTCTCAACCTGCAGCCCTTTCTGTCTCCTGCCTTTCTCCTGACTGTCCCAAGGGGAATGACTCATCTAGAGCCCATTGTCCTCTTTGCCCTTGACTTCCTGGGTGAATCACATCAGCGTCCACTTTGAAGAAGAGAGACTCTGAAGAGCTGAATTCGCCCCTTAGGGACCATGGCCATGAGTGAGTCCTTCCCTCCCAGGCTGTCAGAGCCAGCGGGATGCTCCATGTTGGGCTTTGGGCCCTGACCTCTTTGTGTGCCGATGCTACCGAGCGTGTTGCTGTCATCACCAGACCCATCAAGATGACAAACCAACTACAAATCCTCCAGTGTCAGTTGACCAGCCCAAGAGCCAATGCCTGCACGTGTGCTCACTTCTGCAGAGGTTGAGCATCCTGCTGGGTTGCACACAGGATCTGAGCATCCCTGAGCACCCTCCACACCCTTTCCTGTCGCAGAGATACCCTCTTGTCTGCCTCATTTCCCCTATTAGTTTAGGGGGAATGAGTTTTCTTTGTTATCATGCAGCAGGTGGGGAGATCGAGGAAGGACAAAGATAAGAGCCATATATCATATGCTCATATATCACATATATATACTCATATATCGTATATCATCAAATATCATTGCTGCCCTTCGCTCATACAGGCTTTCTAGACCCTTTGTCATTCTCTCTCTCCCTTTCTCTTTGCCTTTCTAATACAGGAGATGATTCAGGCTCAGTTTCTTGGCTGAAAGGTTGATCCAGAAGGAACAAGGTCATGGATTGTGTGCCAGGGAACAGTGGGAATGGGTCTTGATACCCTAAGTTCTCCAGAACCTGGTTTTTCCTTTGAGTGGGAAGGGTGCTTTTTTGCTCAGCTCTCAAACTGCATCAGTGCAAACCAGAGACCCAGAGCTTTGGGTCTGCCTTTGGTCAGGAAGGTATGGAAATTGTGATGGGGAGCCCGAAGCAGTTCTGCTACGATTTTGTTTCTTCTAGGGAAGGCTTCTGTAATGTTTGTGTTGCTGCAGGATGGGTGATTTTCAGAACCCGAAAGGCTACTCACTGAAAATAAAGAAAGGGAGACTGGCAATGTGGGTGCATCTCTGAAATATCTGGCCATGGGGTTTAGAGAACCTCATGAGTCTCAAAAAGTCCAGAGGGGCTCAACACTCCTGTGGGTAGCGAGATTATCCTGCATTTTTGATTATACTATTGAAAGGGATTAGAAATCTTCTCCAGCTGTTTTTCAGCCCAATCTCTAGAAATTGGTTTTAGAGAAGTAAAGAAATCTCCTGTGTTTTGTGCACTTTCTTCTGTATCGCTGGGTCACTGTCAGGGATAGGCTGGGACTGTGCCTTTGGTTCCTTCTCATCATTCCAGTTATTGATGTTCCGAAGTGACACCCTGTTATGAGCTGTGGCTGGAATCATAAGGTGCCATATTTGCGCAGGACTGATTTCAATATCTGATATATGTAATCAACAAGAGAAATAGTCTGTGTTGTTTTGTACACTCCGCAATAATATATTGCCCTGCGGAGTATTAGCAATAAGAACAATAATACTGTCTGACTAGCATTTGAGTGAGTCAATCCTGTAGGGTCTTGTGTGGTATTTTTTTTAATCTTTTTTTCATCATCGCCACAAATTCTGCCCTTTGTGCCATCATTTTCAGCCAGGAGATTTGTCCAGGCAATGACAGCAACAACAGAGTGATAGTACCTGATAAAAGTGAGCAGGGTCTGTACTGATCTACAGATGGGACCAGAAGAAGCAGTCAAACTTGCTTTGTCATTATTTTGCGATGACAGTGGTTGTTGCCCAAAAGACCTGGACCACAATGCATTTCTCCGATGATTATTCTACAGTCTCCATGGAAAGAGGGAAAATACTCATGTTCTCTCCCTGCTTTTTTTTGCTGTTCTGCAGATCCGTGTGGACGGCACCACCAAGAACACGCTGGAGTATGAGATCGTGCAGGTGGTGGATACTGGCCCCATATTAAGGGATATGGCCTTCTCGATGGATCACGAACACCTCTACATCATGTCTGAGAAGCAGGTAAGAAACTCCATCAGTCCATGGCACTTTGAAAACTTTTAGCTCGATCATGTTGTAGATATCAGCATTGCACCTGAAGTTCTGGTAGTGAACACAGCTGCTACAAAGAATGTGCTCCACTCTTGATCTCATGATTTTTTGTGCTTAGAAACTATTGTATTTGTGCACTGATGAAATTTTTGAGGGGCCAGGGGCAGAGTGATAAGGGGGCAGAAACCACCCCCAGTGTTGCTTTATGCAGTACACGTCCTACTGGCTACATGAGAAGGAGTTGCTACTGCATCTGCTGCGTACCGTTGCTCTCCACCCCCATCCAAACTGTGGCTACATCTGCCACAGATAGGGAAAGGAATAACTCTGAATCATTTAGCTCCAACTGGAGTATTTGGAGAAGCTGGAGCCTCTTTGAGACACAGCGATCAAGAGTGTAGGACGCTGCCTGCCAGGGCGCAGGCCAAGTTAAGCGTAACGTTCCTCTTGTGTTATTAGTGTTATTAGTGAAAATACTAACAGCCAGATTCCAAGGAAGGACCAATATGGGTGTTCAACATGGAAGTCTGGCTGATTTCAGCAGAATGGTTGGCCTTAGCAAGTTTGGTGCTTGGGGTGGGAGGAGGAAATTGTTTTGAATGAAGAAATTCATTGTAAAATTTAAATTAATCATATGAACACGCAGGGACTTGAGATATTATAAGTAGTTGATTCATGAGTGCTTGTGAGGAGCTTTAGATCCCCAAACTGAAGGGAGCAATGAGGGATTTTGGCAGGGTGATGGCAAGTGCCCTACGGTACAGCTTCAGTTCAACCAGAGGCCACCAGTCCAAGTGTGACACGTTCACCCGTACAGTAGGGTTCAGTAATTCTTTAAGCAAGTATTAACAGCCTGACCTTGGATCATGTAAGTGGCACCAAACATAAAACATCCACTCGATACACTTATTGCCTTCATAAATGGCCTGGAGGATGTCTTGCTTGGGAGAACACATTCCCGTAGCGCTTTCAGAGCAATGTGGTGTCCTCCCAGTATCACCCAGTCCCCTAAAATTGAGTCTCCCTGAGGTGTTGTGCGGTGTGCTCTGACAGCATTGCTCTCCAGTGGTCAACAGTCAGCAGTCTCCGGGATGGAGATCATAGAATCGTAGAATCATCTAGGTTGGAAGGGACCCCCTTGGGATCATCGAGTCCAACCATCTACCCTGCTCTACAAAGTTCTTCCCTACACCATATCCCTCAGCACCACATCTAAATGACTCTTAAACTCATCCAACAATGGTGACTCAACAACCTCCCTGGGCAGCCTATTCCAGTGTCTGACCACTCTTTCTGTGAAGAATTTCTTCCTAATGTCCAGCCTAAACCTACCCTGTTGCAGCTTGAAGCCATTCCCTCTTGTTCTATCGCTAATTACCTGTGAGAAGAGACCAGCACCAACCTCTCTGTAGTGTCCTTTCAAGTAGTTGTAGAGAGTGATGAGGTCTCCCCTCAGCCTTCTCTTCCTCATACTAAACAGTCCCAGCTCCTTCAGCCTCTCTTCGTATGATTTCTTTTCCAGGCCCTTCACCAGTTTCGTTGCCCTCCTCTGCACTCGCTCCAGCACCTCCAGATCTCTCTT